>BQNB010150392.1:0-13554 GCA_026074375.1 Tanacetum coccineum
GCAGTTTTTGTCTGTTTTTGGTCATTTAAGCTCGTTTTTAGAGGTAAAAGATATGTGTAATTAAGCACTTATCAGGGTGTCAGCAGACTGTGGTTGATGATATGTGGTCGGTGGATTTGTTGATGACTGAGAATGATAATGTTGAGGTGAAACAACTGTCTGTTGTGTAAGGCGTTCCAACATCATCTTATTCTCATTGGCATGTGCCTCGTGTTGCTTCAAGTAAGCATACAGCTGATAACAAATCTACCCCATTCCGGTAGCATGTTATTCACAAACTTTGAGTTCAACTGTATTTTTGACATTGTCATCTTGATGTTCCGCATGTCATTGATGAGCTTGGCAAACCGGACATAATAGTTGTGAATGGTTTCGCCTTTGTTCTGACGAAAGTGTTCAAAGTCATCATACAGTTGTGATTCACGGTCTTCCTTGGTTAATTCCGATCCTTCCAAAAGCATCTTCACATTGTCCCATATGTCCTTTGCATCAGTGTAATGATTAATGAGTGAATAGATATCTTTTGGTAAACCTTGAAGTATGATGTTTGTTGCCCGAATGTCTGCATTGTACCTATCCTTCTCATCCTGTGACAGATCCGAATAAACTCGAGGTCGTTCAGGACCCAGATTGAGTGGACCTTCAGTTCCTTCAGCAACAGTTACTCGCATGGTCCCCATCTGAAATGGTCCTTCATCAATTGACTTTAAAATGTTCACCCCATTATCCTTACCCCGACAGTATAATCTAATACGTTGTTGCCATGAAGCAAAGTCAGCCTTATCAAGCATTGGTGGTCGGGTATCGGAACCGGCACATTGGATGTCCTCTGAAAGATTAGCCATAATGATTACTTGTGATATGATTATGTTGATCGATCAATGATTAGTGATTGTATGTAAAAAGTGATGATTGTTTGATGGATTAGGTGATATGTTGTTTGATTGTGATTTGGTTTGGTTGAATTAATGTTAACTTGATGTTGTTTGAAGTTTTTGTCAAAAAGCAGTGAGGTTTTGGGTCAAAACGCAATGAAGTGTTCTCAAAACGCAATGAGAGTTATCAAAACGCAATGAAGAGTCTCTAGTCAAAACGCAACAGAGACTCTTAGGGTTTTATCAAAACGCAACGTTGCGATTTGATCAAAACGCAACCAATTTAAAAATTGGGCAGAGTATCCCCTAGTCAAAACGCAACAAAGTTCTTCAAAACGCAACCTGTAGTCAAAACGCAACGACCAAAAACGCAATGATCAAAACGCAACGATCAAAACGCAACCTGTTGATCAAAACGCAATATACTTTCTTTTCCCAAAACGCAACCAAGAATGTCACAGAAGGTCAAAACGCAACGACGAAGTTCCGAACTTTTTCACCCAAAAACTCTTAAAAAATCACCCTTTTGAACGTTTTCACTTGGTTTCTTTTGCACAACTTGGTCCTAGAAGGTTATAACAACTATAAACACTAACTTTAACACCACCAAGATGAGAATCAAAGAGTGTCAAGAATAAAACCATAAACTTTCTAAAACCACACTTTTGATCTAAACTAACCAAGGAAACGCACACACAATCTAGCTAATCATCCCATGTGCTCTGATACCAATTGTAGTATACAAGGTATCATAACACAAGCAATAGATGATGGGTTGGCTAATTAGTCTTAGAGAGAGAAAGTTTCTTTCTAGAGAGAGAAAGTGCAAGTAAATCTATTAGCATGAAAATGAAACAACCAACCCCTTCCCATGGGTGGGAAGGGGTATATATACAAGTGATTCTTTCTAACTTTCTAACTACGAGCTATGCTATACTAAATGATACACGGGGGTGACCGAGACTTTTTCATAATCCTAACATTTTAAGAGTAAGATACCCCTAGAAAAATCCGTAGAGCCAATCCTTTAGGAACTACACCAACTATTTATTTTGTTACACCTTTACACCTCAGCCTAGCCTATTATGATTTAAGTTTATTTTTACAGTTTTGCTAGGTTGCTTAAAGTGTAAAGTTTTTGTATTCCTGAGTCTTGTGTCTATTTGGTATGGATGGAAGAAATTGCACACGCAAATAGGAATGTATATTATAGTCAAAACTCATGTATTTTTACTACCATCGCAATTAATGGTACATCCGTAGAATGAATGAATTATCCCGAATTATTATGATCGTGAAGATGGTAAAACTACATCGAGTTTCATAGTTTTGTTACAAAAAAAATTGAAAAAAAGAAAAATCACAACAAAAAAGAGAAGGAAAGTTTGAAGATAATCGTTTCGCAACTACCGAAGGAATTACACGAAGGATCGATTATTCGTTGATATAAATCGACGATGTAGAGTATTGTATAAAGTGGAAGATATCGCCACTTGCCTTGTAAAGTATGTAAAGTATGGGATGATTGGGAAGTTGACCGTTACGGGAACACCAACTTAGGTTGTTGTTTTTAATCTATGATCAAGACGTTGTAAATAGTTGTGTCTTTAATCAATGGAAACGGTTGGGAAAACGGTATAACAACTTATTTTAGGACATAATCTAATTTTTCGTAAGTTTTTATTTAACAACAATTTACATCTCTTTCCTAATGACTAGCCGCTGGTTTTACGCGAATGAGGATTTGTACGAGCATGCATGTCTATTCCGTCATTACAGCCATGTATACATGTCTCAGTTGCCTCATTGTTTTACGACTTTTGGTGAAAGTAGAAGGTTCCTACCCTATAATCATTCCATCAATCCTAACCGTTGGTTAAATTCGAATGAGGATGTGATCGAACACACATGTCTATTCTGTCGTTACGGCCATGTATGTGTGCTTCAGCTGCCTTGTTGGAGTGGTACTTCTGGTGAAAGATTAAAGAATGATCAACCCTAAGCCTTATCATAAAAACCCATATTTACCTTTATAAACTTGGTTTACATCCTATCTTTAAGCGTTGGAGATGTGGTACCTTGCGAAGCTTAATGATAGAATACTCGTCCGGACCGAGCAATTGAGCGAATTAGTTACATGTTACCACATAGATTAGTTGAGTGATTTGAGTGTTTTCATCTTCCTATTTCGTGAGGTGTTTGGTTATGTACTTGTAATAGATCAAATAAATGCTTTAACAGAAAATATCCTTAGGGATACATTTTTATAAACTTCTAAAGGCTACTTGAGGACAAGTAGGATTCAAGTGGGGGGATATTTGATGACATCAAATAACATCTATTTTATAGCATCATTTATCCCATGTAATTAACCCATTTTGTATAATTATTGCAAAGAATTGTTACTTAATCGTTTATATTTGAGAATTGCAGTAATTATGGAGTACTTGGTGAATATTAGCAAAAGGCGTGCATTCTGGAGCTTAAACGAAGATATTTTAAAGATTACTATTCTGACAACCAATACGCCGTATCCATCAAGGAAGATACGGCGTATCCGTGCCTGCACTCACCAAAGACCACAAAGGAAACAAGTTCAATACGCCGTATCCAGTGAAGACCAATACGCCGTATTAGAGATATAGTATGTGAATATTCTGGAAGATATCAAACGTGGTCCCTACTCTAAGAAACCCTAATACGCCGTATCCAATACATTGGATACGCCGTATCGACACCGACTCCAGACCCTATAAATACAAAACTCAAAAACGAGTTTTAAGTGTGCTAAATCATATTCTCGATACCTAAACCACAAAAGTTGATTTTCAGAGGAGAAAAAGAGCAGAAGAGGTCTTGCAACGCATTCTAATCCATAGGAGACAACGTGTAATTTCTTATACTTTTGTAATCGTTCAGTTTTTGGTATCATTCGTTAACTCGGTTAGTTTACCTTGGCTAAACCATTACTCTTGTATTAATTATGATGTTTGAAGGCTAATACCTTCGGGTATTAGCCATTATTATGAAGATCTGAATGTTTGGTTTTGTTTATATCTCTATTTCTTAATTTATCGTTGATTTATTGATTATGTTTATCAATTTATACTTGTTTACGTGCTTAAGTATGCGACCTATCATTCAACTGGGTCTAGTCCTACATATTTAATGCGCTGCAACTTTGGTGTTTTATGGCCTGTAAGGCTATGAGTCTGGTATGCTCCTCATAAGTAATGCATATCAGGTGAGGAACAAATAGGATCACTAATAACGTCCTGCTTGCCTCGATTGAACTGGTTGTACCATAGAAGGTAGTGGCTTAGTACTAACTAATAACGTTCTGATCATTGGTATAGTTTGGATTGTGGACTACCACCTAACACAAGTTACCGTTAAGCAGTAAGTGGGTAAAGTCTCTATGAGCTAGGGTTCGTTTGACATACACGGTGTCGTCCTCTAGATGAATTATAATCAATATATAAGGATGCTTTATGCGGATGCTTTAATTGTGACAGAATTAATGTGTCTAGGTCTTAGGATGAAGTCCCGCCTAAGTCTAAGAATGATATGCCACTTCGAGATAAGTAATCATTGCACTGAATAAACAAACCAACTTCTAATCTCGAATAAGAGGCCTAATAACAGAATTTCTATCATAAGGCTCGACCGCTCTTTTATCTTCTGTTAATTTGCTTGTGTGGGTTAAAGTGTCTTGAATTGATTGTAGTCACCACCAAACCCGTGCCAGTCTCTCAGGCTGAAACCCCCCTTTTACCTGTTAGAATTAGGATTAGAACTAACATAGGATTAGCATAGGTTTGACTTAGATTAGAATTAACTTAGATGGACAACCAAAATATTAATAAAGTAAGAGATTTAAACACTCTCTTCACGAGTCGACACACCCTGACATACCTACGCATTCTACCACCGATGCGTGTACACTAAATGCCCGTTAAAGTGTTGTTTTTGGTTAAGTCGGCAAAATATAAATTTAAAACTTAAATCATAAAAATATACACCACACAACGACACATCAATTATATTAATCACCAAGATAGAATAATAATCAGCAAATAGGAAGCATTATGCAAATGCGTTTAATGTACATAATTCTAATGTGTCTAGGTTTTAGGAAGAAGTTCGCCTAAATATTTAGAATGCATGCCCAGCCCGTCGAGATAAGCACTCATTGCACTACATAAATAAACCAACGTTTTAATTGGATTAATCATGGTTAATAAAGTTTTCTTATATTTGGCTATACCGCTTTTCTTTCTTTTGTCTATCTGCTTGTGTGTGTTATTATGCCTTAAATTAATCTAAGTTACCACAAAACCTGTGCCAGTCTCTCAGACTGAAAACCCCCCTTATCCGTTAGAATTAGGATTAACATAGGTTTAACATAGAATAGAATTAACATAGTTTAAATTAACTTAGTTTAGTTAACCAAAATATTGATAGAATAAAAGATTAACGTTCTCGCTCTTAGTGATCGACACCCTACTTACCAACGAAACTACATCTGATCGGGTACACTGCCCGTTAAAGTGTTGTTTTAGGTAAGGTCGGCAAAATATAAATGTAAAACTTGACATCAAGTTTTTGGCGCCGTTGCCGGGGAGTGAAATTGTTTAATCTTTATTTTTATTTAATATTTTGGTTTTTAACCTTAGATTAACTTAACCTATAGAATTAGTGTAATCTAGGTTAGTGTAAAATTCTGTATATTTGTTTATTATTTGTTTGCTTGTATATTGATGTGTCGTTGTGTAGGTGTTATTTTATGTATTGAATTTTACTATTTATATTTTGCCGACTTAACCTAAAAACAACACTTTAACGGGTAGTATACCTGGTCAGATGGAGTTTCGTGGTAAGTAGGGTGTCGATCACTGAGAGCGAGAGCGTTAACTCTAAAGTTTATCAGTATCTTAGTTATCTATGTTAGTACTAAATTAATCTAATTTAAACCTAAGTTAAACCTAAACTAATGATAAGGGGGGATCAGCCTGAGAGACTGCACGAGGTTAGTTATCTTACCTAAAGGTTTTGATGACAAGTAAAGCAATAAACACACACAAGAAGACAAACAAACGATAGAGAAGCGGTCGAGAACTAATGTAAGGAAAACATATCAACCATGAATAATCCGATAAAACGCAGGTTTGTTTATTAGTGCAATGATTGTCTTATCTCGAAGGGCATATCATTCCTAGACTTAGGTGGTACTTCTTCCTAAGACCTAGACACGCTAATTCTGTCACAATTAGACGCATCCGCATAAAGCTTCCTTATGTTGATTATAATCTATCTTAGGATCTAAGTAATGGTGCTCTTACTAAACCCTAGCTCATCGAGACTTTACCCACTTACTGCTTAACGGCGATTTATATACTAGTAGTCCACTGTCCGAGTCCTTACCAATGGAATAAGAACGTACTCGTTGATACCAAGGTCACCTTATGGCTCAACTAAGCTCACTAATCTAAAGGCAAAGATAGGTCTTATTTAGATCCATGATCTAGGTATATAAATTGCAATATGGAGAGCTATCCTAGACTCTTAGCCTACGCCTAAACAACACCTAAGTTGCAGTGCATTAAACATGTAGGACTAGACCCAGTTAAATGATAGGTCGCATAATTAAGCACGTAAACAAATATAAATTAATAAACATTAACAACAATCAACGATAAATTAAGCAATCGAGATAAACAAACCAAACATTAGATCTTCATAAACATGGCTGATACCTAAAGGTATCAGCCGATAGTCATTGTTAAAATACACACGGTTTAATATATGAACAATTAAAGTAAAGAAACCTCAATCGAAACTACTAATTCGGTTGTGCGAAGATTACAAGAGTTTTCCTATGATCTTGAGGCTCTTTTCTGACCTTCTATGCTCTTCTGATCGTTTCTTGGTCGATTTGTGGTTTAGGGATTCACTTGCATACCTAAAACTGAGTTTTGGGTCATCTATATATAAGGTCTGATAGTCGGTTTGATACGTCGTATCCACCGATGTGGGATACGGCTTATTGAGCTTTCTTGGAGTAAGGACCACATTTGATATCTTCCAGAAGCTTCGTGTATAATAATAAATCTTGAATACGGCGTATTGATATTCCAGGATATGGCGTATTGGACTTAAATCCTTCGTGAAGTGTAGGCACGGATACGCCGTATCTTCTTGATGGATACGGCGTATTGGTCTTCAGAATAGTAATCTTCAAAATATCTTCATTAATCACCAGAATCGCGCCTTTTGCTATAATTATCACCAATTACTCATAATACAGCAATTCTCAAATATAAACGATTAAGTAACAATTCTTTGCAATAACTATACAAATGGGTTAATATTGTGGGATAAACGATGCTATAAAATAGACGTTATTTGATGTCATCAAATATCCCCCCCACTGAATCCTAACTTGTCCTCGAAATAGCCGTTAAGAAGAAGTTTACTAAAAATGATCCCTAAGGATAGTTTCCATTAAAAGCATTTATTCGATCAATTACCAAGTACACCACCAAAACACCTCACGAAAAGGAAATGAAAACACTCAAAACACTCAACTAATCTGTGTGGTAAACATGTAACTAATTCCCGCTCAATTGCTCGGTCAAAGACGAGTATTCTATCATAAGCATGGAAAAGGATTACACATCTCCACCACTAAAGTCCAAGGAGTAACAAGTTTATAAAGTATATATGGGTTTTGTATGGAAAAAGGCATACGGTTTGATCACTCTACGAAGAACTTTCACCAAAGTACCACTCCAACAAGGCAGATAAGCACACTTACACACCCAGAATGCCGGGATCGGCATGTGTGTTTCGATCACATCCACATTCTAATTTAACCAAACGGTTTAGGATGAAAAAATGAAATAGAGTAGGACCATTCTAACTTTCACCAAACGTTCGTAAACTAACGAGGCCAGCTAAGACAGCGACAATGGCCTAAACGACATAATAAGACATGCACACGCTCGAACAAGTTTCTACATTCGCTGTAAAACCAGCGCTAATCATGCAGGTGAGAGGAAGTAACGTTGTTAAATAAAAATCAAGAAACAAATAGATTAAGCCTAAAGTACAAGTTGCTAGACACTTTTTCCCGACCGTTATCATGATAAAGACACGACTATTTACAACGTCTCGATCATAGATAAAAAACAACAACCTAAGTTGGCGTTCCCGTAACGGTTCAACGTCCTATCATCCCCAAAACTTATAACATACTATAACAAAGGCAAGTGCGATTTTTATAAATTTCGTCCACTTGTATAATACTCTACATCGTTGATTTTTGTCGACGTGTCAACGAATAATCGATCCTTCGTATAATTCCTTCGGTAATACTCTTTCGCGAAACGATTATCTTTAAACTTTCTTTCTCTCTATCTCTCTTTTTTTTCATTTTTTTTATACCAAAAACTTCAAATCTCGGTGTAGTTTCACCATCTTCATGATCATAATAATTCTGGATAATTCCTTCGGTAATTTCTTCGTTCTTCGGATTCACCATTAATTGTGAATGTAGTAAAATCACATGAGCTTTGACTACTAATATACATTCCTATTTGCAATGTGCAAATTTCCAACCACACCAAAGATAGAAAATGACACAAGACTCGGGAAATACAGACTTTACACTTTAAGCAACTAGCAACTATAAATTAAACTTAATCTAACAGGGTAGGTTAAGGTGTAAGGGTGTAACGAAACAAATAATTGGTGTAAATTCCTAAAGGATTGGCTCTACGGGTTGTTCTAGTGGATCATCACTCTAAAGATGAGAGTAGAAGGGTTTAAACTAGAGGTTAACTAACCGATGTAGTAAGTTAATAAACAACATGTATAGGCGATTTAGTTGTAATTCTAAGATTTACCAATTTAAACAAGTTACTTGACACACTTAAAATTACCTTTACTATATATATATAATAAGTATAAATATATAATAAGTAGTATTCCCAAAATATCAATTAAGAAGAGAGTGAGAGTATTCCATGAGGCTTTTAAAAAGGAAAATTGCTTTTACCCAAAGCAAAATCCCTAAAAACCTTCCCGGGTCGTTTCCCGGCGAGGTGCTAATTGAAAATCGTGAATAAGTTCATGATCGCGTGTTTGAATGTTTTAAAGATTTTGATTTAGTTTCCTATTTCTACAAATATAATGCAAAAACAAATAAGGGAAAACTAAAAACTAAAGCAATTAAAGATAAAACACGAAAAACGTTAACGGGAATTAAAAACGCGACTTAAAAACTTAAATTCTACAATTTTAACCCTACAAATGAAAATTTAATTTTTATAAATCCTAAATGATAAAAGAAAATTAAAAAAAAGAATTATACTTTTTTGATTTTTATTTTATTTATTATGAATTAAAAACGGTTTTACTCTAAATAAAATATTAAAAATAGTAAACTAATTTTAAAAATTCTAGAAAAATAACAGTAGATACTTTAAACTATTTAAAGGCTAAGAAAAATACAAACTAAAAATAAGCCCTACGGATAAGCTGTTAAATTAATCAAATAAGCTGAAAAAGCTAAAACTGAAAGAGTGTTTAAATATTAAATGGTGCATGGTATAACTTGAAAAAGACCCCAGGGCATATGGTGATGAGTATGTGTGCTAAGGTGTTGGGTATGGAAGGGAGAGGTCATAGGTTCGACCCCTGTGGCCTCTCTTTTTGAACAAACATTTTTTTAATTTTCTTTTTTAAAAAAGCTAATAAATAAGCTATAATAACAAACTTTAAAAAAGAAACTTTTTACAAAACTTGAAAATAAGCTAGTAATAAGCTAACTAAAACTGACAGATTTGGTTTTTAAGCTAAGTGCCTTAACAAACTAAAATTAATAGGACCTTAGGACTTATTAAGCAACTAGAAAAGCAAATAAGTTAAAACCAACTCAACCCTGGAACTAATAAGCACCTAAGACAAGAAATAAGCTAACTAAGTAAGCTGAAAAGCATTTGAATGCAACAAGTCAATTGACAAAGATAAAAGCTAACAGGCTTACCCACTACTTTTTAAGCTTGGAATAAGAACTAATAAGCAAATGAATAAGCTTAAAAAGTAAAAACAGATTGAGACTAGGTCTATAAGAACATAAATAAGCTGAAAATAAACCAATTGGCTTAAGAAAACAGCTAGAAATATGACTTGGATTATGACAGACTACACTAGAGTGATAGTTTAGAAATATTAAGACCTTATGCATTGGCTAAAACTGTTTTGGACATTTGTGACTCAATAAGCTCAAAGAAAAACTAATAAGCTACAAACAAACTAAGGACTGGACTCAAAGAAGACTTATAAACTGGAATTAAGCACAACATCTAAGGAAATAAGCTATATAAATAAAATGAAAATGATAGTTTTAACTACATCGCTTTTGGACTTTTTGAAAATAAATGATAATTTGAAACAAGGATTTAAGACTCTAAATTACTTTTGACAATTTATAGACAGGAAACAGACTTGAGTTGGTCAGCAATAAGCTAAATGAAAATTAAGTTGATCAATTTTATTCTATACTAAATCTTCTACTATTACTTTGCTGAACTAAAACAGTTTGACACTAGCATGAGCTGATTTTAATAAACCTTACTTAAAATTACATGAGACACTTAAGAGATGTAACATCAACCAATTTAAAGCACAAAAACTACACTTCGTATAGATACTTAGAAGGTTATAACAAAACTCATTACCCTAACAGACTTGAAATCTTGATAAGACTGACTTGAAAGTTTAACAAAACTCAATTTAAGCTTATAAAAACTATCATATAGACCTAATTAGAGCTTTTAGAAACTGACTTGAGACCCAAGAATAGACTACACCTAATTTGACCCATTTTGAATCCTTAACCCAAACACCCCTTTAAAAGCTTGAATTCCTAATTAAGCTAAAACATATCAAAAAGAAACTATGCATTGCCTAAACAGATTAAGAACTAAGATGATTAAAGGCAAATAAGCACTTAGAACACAAAGATAAGCAATAAAAATTAGCAAAGAAATGAGCAGTTTTAAGCTAAATAAGGGAGTTTTATATAAAAACATGATCAAAGAGGATTTAAACAATAAGCAAGCATAAATAAGCAAAAGACAACATAACTAAGCATAAATAAGCAACAATAAGCAGTAAAATAAGCAATCTATTAAGCAAACAGTAAATAACTAAAAATTGGAAAATGGAACTTACAATTCCCTTTGCACAAAACAAGGGTAATAAGCTTTTGAAAAGCTAGATCTACAAGCTCCAGCTTGTTTTTAAACAAGCTGGTATGAGTCCAATAAGCCCATCCAAATTCGGCTTATCTTCCAAATTTTAAGCTGAGGTAATTTAGGGTGGATTTTAAGTAAAACTGAGTTAAAACAGTAATGAGCTTATGAAAAGGACTTGTAAACTGAATTAAGCTTAAATTGAATTAAGTGAAAACAGAATTTAAATTGAATTAAACATTAATTTCATTAATCATAAAAACTGGTTACAATGCTTTTGAAAAGTAAAATACATAAAAAGTAAACAAGCAATAAAAAAAGCTGTAAATAAAACTATACTACTCCTAAGCTACTTCTACACTACATGCCCTTTACAAATGAAATCCTAAGCCTATTTATAGAAAAATGAAGATGCAGGGGTCTTGAACTGTGTTTGTTGTGTGAGAGGAAAAGAAATCCATCATCCTAGCCATCCAATATTCATGGTCACTAAGCCTTGCAATAAGAGCCCTTGATTTAGTCTAATGTCCCATCAACTAATGAGACTTCATAGGATTGCCAGCGTAGATTGAACTGTTGTGGTGTGAGGTTTGTTTGGGGTTTTGGGAAAGGAGGTAAAGGGACGTGAGAGGTTAGGGGAGATAAACAGTAATAGTGGAGGGTTTTAGCGAGATATGGTTCTGGGTTGTTTGAGTAGGGTATTTGGGATAACGGGGTTAGGGGTTTGTTAGGTTTAGGACTAACGATGTGATACATTAGGGACTAATGGTGAAATACCATAAGGACTAATGGTGAAAGGGTTTTAAAGGGTAAATAGGCTAAGGGTTATTGGACCTTAGACATGGATTGGGCCAGTTTAAATAAATAATCAATTTGGGCCAGATTTAATTAACAATGGATTTCGGCCGTTGTTTACTAAATAAGTACTAATGGGCTGATCCGACCCATTAAGTGGGGTATGGGTTGGCCTACTAAGATGCACATGTCCTCGGCTTTGACTTTGACTTGTTGACTTTTTGACTTTAACTTTGACTTTGATTTTTTACGCACTTTCCAATCCCGTGCTCGGTTTTGTCGGTTTTGGCTTGATTTTTGTCCTTTAGTGAATATCCGATACCTGCACAGTAAACAACACAAAACAAGCATATTTTTGGCATTTAATGTCCGTTTTTGGTCTTTTAGGGTCGTTTTATTAGGTAAAAGGTATGTGTAATTAAGCACATACCAAAATCTCCCATACTAAACTATTGTCGTGTCCTCACGCAATGCCATAAGTAAACACTTTAGAAAACCAAGAATCTTAATCCCCCTCGACTAATTACCTTGAAAAGTAGCTAAGTGTTCATCAAAGGGAATTAAAGAATCATTAGCTTTGAAAAGCTCCGTTTTGACCATTTTTAAATATTTACACTTATTACCACACATATTTTTGTATTTTTCCTTTTTCTCATTTTTTTACTTTTTCTTTTGAACCAACTAGAATATTTGGACTTTTGTTATTTTCATAACTTTAAGGGTCACGGAATAAGAAGCACTTTAATCCTAAAATGCCCAAAAAAGGATAAATTCATCGTCCCCGATTTTTCACTTGTTCCAAATCAAGCTTAAAAACAAAATCACCGTTAAATATAAGTTAAGATGCTAACACTACTCATACTTGTACCTTGTGAAACTTTTCGCTCCCGATAATTATTATATCTTAGGTGAATGTGCTTATTTCGAATTTCAACCATAGATCAAATGTTTTGCAAAATTTCTATGCTTCACGTTCCACCCAAAAGTAATGAGTTTGAAGGCGAGATAATCCCATGTAGCGACTTTCGTCTCGGCATATCCCAACCTTGCGGCTAAGTGACCAAGCATTTGACACCCCACAAAGACTAGTATCGGGACTCACGGACCTTCGGTTTCAAAATCCTTGGATTTCCCGTATATACATAAAATCACAACTTAAAACGAAATAGTCTTAGTTCAAAAGCATATTTAAATTTAAGAAAAAGAGATTAATTCACGTTTATTATACTTAATATAATTACACATCCTTTAAACTAAGGAAATCCTCGACCTTTTAGATGGCTGCAACATCGGTTGTGAGCCGGCAAGATGCAACAAACTTTTATCAGTCTCGGATAAATACTATGTGCCTTATTTAGAAAACTGCAACATCGGTTGTGAGCCGGCAAGATGCAGTAAACTTTTATTAGCCCACAGTTTATAATTATTACTCATTTTTTTCATTTTTTCATTTTTTTTCATTACAGTTTATATTACCACGATATTGAGAAAATTTCTTTTTAGAAAATTTAAGTATAAACTTGAACTAAAATTATTGATATCGACTATTGGTATGTGTTTAATTACACATACCTTTTACCTTTAAAAATGAGCTAAAATAACCAAAAACGGACTTAAAATGCCAA
>BQNB010150393.1:0-16040 GCA_026074375.1 Tanacetum coccineum
CAACAAGTGACACCCACAAGGTTCGGGTTTTGTCAATTTTAGTCCCTTCGGTTCATATTTAAATAGTCGTTACGTTAGTTATAAAATATAACGGTAACTAACGGTTATTTAAATAATAACGTGAAGCATATTAAATCATTAATAATAAATAAATATATATTAAGTATTTAATAAACGTACTCTTCGTGTCTTAACGTGTGTGCCCCCAATAGGCTCACATATTCGTAACGTATACGTGCTAGCCGACTACCATAACCCAACAGAGCCTAAACGAGCTTTAGTACATAGTATCCAAAATAACTAACGAGCTCATTAACGAGTTTAAATTAAACAAACGAGTTTTAGATAAACGAGCTCAAAAAAGAAAGCTCAAGAAGCCAAGCTTTATTTTTTATAGGCACGTCATAAACGAGTCGAGCTCGAACTTTATATATCAAACCACGAGCCGTGCTCGAGCTCAAATCTTAAAGCTTGAACCGAGACGAGCTCGAGCTCAAGCTCTCTAAAATATAAACGAAACGAGCTTGAGCTCTGGCAGGCTCGGCTCGCTCATTTCCCCCACTATATATGAGGGTCACTTCATGTCAAGTGCTTAATGTCGAAGGTTCACGACTTTGGTCAATATGAACGGCTGTAATTATTAATTTTCTTTTGAATGAAAAACACGCTGCAATATCATATTCATATGTATAAAGCTCTAAACAAACAAAAGACTATATGTCCAGTTATCAAAATGGGGATCTTTTACATGTGTTCTATATTATACTTTCATTACTCTCTAATTATTTATATACTTTCAAACTTTGGTTAGTTGGGTATTTTTTACTACTTGTATGTATGGGCTTAGAAATCATCCCCATTCATATACACAATGCGCGCGATGCAAGATCTTGCAAAATCGATCCAGCATCGTTGTATTAGTGAGGTAAGGTGATCAAAATAACCATGATTACATGATTGTGTCGGGCGACAAGATAGGAAGGTCCAAAGTCCAAACATCGACAATACTATCTCAAAAATTAATATCTATATCTTTGGCAAAAGAAAATGTATCGAAATAAGACCATAAGATTTATCTGTACAATTTAAGGGTCAAAAAATACCAATCCAAATGATACGTTGAGATTAATCGATATTACCCTAACCCATCAAAATACGTTAACAATATATTGAGACTTGCAAAACATAACACACACAAAAGAAGCAAACTTTCATCCTGGCAGTATAATGACAATAGTATAACTTTAAAATCAAATCGGACAATTTCACAAACTTTAAATTTGCTAACTATAACTAGTCACTAAAAGAATCGGCACTTTTAGCAACTACTTTTGATCGTGGCTAAAATGTTAGCAAATATCTTATTTTGGTATTGGATATTTCTCTATAATTGTGTCTTAACCTATTTAATGCATTACTTATATTTGTACATTATATATTGTTGATTTATATGGGTAATATTAAGAGTAATTAAATAATAGTTAGTTATCATAATGAAACCCTATAAGATATTGTATTTTGATGGGAGATCCAATATCCTTATATAATAATGTCTAGGTAATGAATTATGATAATGATTACATAATCATACCTAAATTAGGAGTTGATCCATGCTTGACATCTCTTATAAATAGAGGATTATTCACCTCATAAGAAACACACAAATACATACAAACATTACGATCCATCACTAAGAAGAGAGGATTAAGTAGAAGATCTCCATCCTACACGTGTTCTTCATTCATGGTGATCTCCATCTCTCGTATCAAGTAAGTTTTAATGTTATGCTTAATGTTATTGATCGTTCATATTATGATTATATATTTCTTGGGATAAATTAATCATCATAAAAGTCCAAAAGTCGCGACAAATAATTTTTAGACATGACATGTCATGGCTAAAGAATCATAACTAAAGAATCGTAGCCACGGAAGTCAACAACTTTTAGCCATGAGGGTTGTGTCTAAAACTATAAAATAAAAAGTCGGGTATTAAAATAGTGTTAGGCTTTTAGTCACGACAAGTTGTGGTTAAAAGTATAATATTGATTTAGTATCAAAATTTTAGCCACGACTAGCCGCGGTTAAATACTTTTATATTAAAATAGTATTAAACTTTTAGTCACGACAAGTTGTGGCTAAAAGCGTTTAGAATTCTTTTAATAACTAATTTCATTCTATCACGGTGTCTTTCTATTCAATAAATCGTATTGACGACTAATATACATGCAAGGTCAAATCATACACTATATTATATTTTTATTGGTTATTTGAAGCAAGTGTTATAAATCCGAGATTATTTATATGAAACATATAGCTGTTAGGAATACGAAAGTATCGGTCACTTTCATTTATATCATTTGATAGCTCGTTAAGTAATATTTAGAAACTTAATAGGCTAGCTTAGGAAAAGCCTATGAAAAACCCATGGACAAAGCCCATAGTTGGCCATATGTAAGGATATATAAACCCTTTCCATGCTATGAAAATGGTGTTGGTTGTTCATTTCTTTCACCTAGTAATCTAACATTTCTTATTTTATTTCTCTCTCTAAGTGTTCATCCAACCACCTATCTTTCTTTCTCTAAATCCTACATTGAATCCATACCCTGTGTGTTAAGATATTCTACAATTGGTATCAAGAGCCATTGGGTGATTGTGTAGGTTTTGTGTGCGTTTTATAGTTTTTTTAAGCGTGTTTTGGTTTGAACAATATCAAAAGATTTTCATCTTTTGTAGGTTTTCAACCATAAAGTTTGATACTTACTTGTTCTATTATCTTATTATAGTCTAGTTGTACAAGAAAAACCTTGGTAAAACTTTAAAATCTTGATTTTTTAAAGATTTTTTTTCGAAAAAGAGGGTTTTTGTACTTGAATCTTGATTTTAAAATTTTCGTGTCAAAAACGTTAAAGCTTGTGTTTTTAAGGTTCTAATAGTCTTAGATAGGTAAGAAGTACAAGAAAAATCGGGTAAAAACGTCAAAAAGTGAGTCTTTTTAAGATTTTTGTGTTTTGAGATTCGATGGTGTGTAGGCGAATTATACGATTTCAACAGGCGAATTATATGTATTCATTTGGGCGATTTATACATTACTTGCCCAGGCGACTTATACGTATATTTGTAGGCGAATTATACGTATTCATTGGGGCGATTTATACGTTACTTGCTCAGGCGACTTATACGTATATTTGTAGGCGAGTTATACGTACTCATTTAGGCGAGTTATACGTATTCATTCAGGCGAATTATACGTATCTCATTGGGCGAGTTATACATAAATCTTCAGGCGATTTATACGTTGTTTCTCGTGGGCGAATTATACTTCAATTGGACGAATTATATCCTCTTCCATTAGGAGATTTATACGCTTTGCTTGGGAGAATTATACGCTTTTCTTGGGAGAATTATACGCTTAACTTGGGAGAATTATACGCTTTGCTTGGGAGATTTATACTCTTTTCGTGGGAGAATTATACACTTTCATTAGGAGAATTATACGGTTGTTCTTTGATTCGTAAAATCCCGTGAAAATTTGTTTTCCCGGTTTTATCAAGAATTATAAAATCTCGTGTATTCCAAAGACTCAATCACTTTAATCAAATCTCACTTTAACACAACAACCTCCAATCAGTGTATGATCATCTTTCATATTATCACATATAATCAAAATGGATTCAATCATTCAAATTTGTCAAAAGAATACTCTTGCTGAGTACATGATACTCTTTGGTGCTGACAATCATCTACCAATGTTGGACAAAGACCTGTATGATTCTTGGAAAAGTAGAATGGAGTTATACATGCAAAACAGAGAGAAAAAAAGAATGATACTTGAATCAGTCGAACACGGTCCACTCATTTGGCCTACTATTAAAGAAAATAGGGTGACTAGGACACAGAAATATGCTGATCTATGGAAAAAAGTTCAACTTCTAATGCAAGGTACCTCTTTGACTAAGCAGGAAAGAGAGTGTAAACTGTATGATGCATTTGATAAGTTTACGCACATCAAGGGGGAATCACTTCATCAATATTACTTGAGATTCACTCAGCTGATCAATGACATGAACATTTACAAAATGAAAATGGAGAAATTTTAAGTTAATACCAAGTTCTTAAACAGTCGTCCACCTGAATGGAGTAAGTTCGTGACTGATGTCAAGCTTGTAAACGATTTTCATACTATCAACTTTGATCAGCTTCATGCATATCTTGAACAATACAAGCTCCATGCCAATGAAGTCCATCTCATGCGTGAACCCAGTCAAGATCCACTTGCATTAGTTGCAAATCAACAAATGACACCATATCACTTCAATAATTATCAGTCTTCATACAACAATCCTTAGTTTCAACAACAACAACAGTTTTCACCATCTTAGTCTCCTCAATATGGATCAAATCATCCCACACAACATTACTCAACTACTTATCCATCCACACCACTTGCAATCACTTATCCATCAGCACCGTATCCAAATGCTTACTCTTTAACTGTTCATCAAGAGGCTTGTCCACAACCACAATCTGTTCCTCAAATTGAATATACTGTCTCCATAGTTAATCAACAAACACACCTTGCTGAATTTCCTCAAATAGACTCCGGTCTAGCAGTTCCTATGTTTAAGCAAGGAGATGATCCTATTGATGCCATTAACAAAATGATGTCATTTCTGTCTACTGTCGTCACATCTCGTTTTCCATCTACCAACAATCAGCTAAGAAACTCATCCAACCTAAGACAATAAGCAACTATTCATGATGGAAGAGTGATTATTCAACCACTTTAGGGGAGACAAAATTCTTATGCTGCTGGTACTTCAGGAACAAGACCTAATACTTCGGGAACATGAGGGTATTGTTCAGGTCAACAAAGGGTTGTAAAGTATTTTAACTGCCAAGTGGAAGGTCATATGGCAAGACATTGTCCAAAGCCAAAGAGAAAAAGGGATGCTACATGGTTCAGAGATAAAGTTCTATTTGTTGAAGCACAAGAAAATAGTAAAGTTCTTAATGAAGAAGAATTGGAATTCTTGGCAGATCCTAGTATTTCAAAAGGTTCAGTTACACAGCCGGTCATCACACACAATGCAACTTATCAAGCAGATGATTTGGATGCATATGATTCTGACTGTGACGAGATCTCTACAGCCAAAGCAGTTCTTATGGCTAATTTGTCTAGTTACGGATCAGATGTTCTCTTCGAGGTACCAATATCTGACAACACTAATAACGATATGCTAAATCAAAGTGTGCAAGAGATGCCGTATTTTGAACCTTCTCATTTTGTAGAACATCCAGACAATGAGATATATAGTGATAGTAATATCATTCCGTACTCTTAGTATCTGATTGAATTACAAAATGCAGCTGTTCAGGATACAAATTCTTCTACACAACAAGATGCCTTGATATTATCTGTGTTTGAACAATTGTCAAATCAAGTAACTAATTGTAACAATGTCAATAATGACAATCTAATTGCCAATGAATCCTTATCTGCTGAGCTTGAAAGATATAAAAAGTGTAAAATTGCTAGAAGAAAGACAAAATGTGGATTTAAGTACTCGTGAAAAGCTTATAATTGATGATATAATTCGGGATAAAAATGCACAGTTTGCGAATTTTGAAAAAGAAATTAACAATCTTAAACATACTCTTTCTGAACAATCAAAAGAAAATGTAACACCCCATTATTTGACATATAGCAGCGGAAGCTAAATTGAGGTATTACTTCATGAATCAACAGTCATAATCATAGAAAACGACTCAAAAGAGATGTTTTGGAAAATTTAGTTATCATTCAATATTATTTCAGAGTTTTACAAAAGGAGGTCCCAAAATACATATGAAAACATAGAGTTTGAATGATAACAAGTTTGGACGTCCTCAAGTCCAATGCCACTCCATGCCATAGGTTGCTCAATTACTTGAGATAAACATGCTAAAAAGGTCAACACAAAGGTTGAGTAAAATCGAGGGAAAAACTAGTTTAAATGTGATGCTAGAAAGACTTGTAAGTTGTGCTAGAAAGGTTGATACAAAAGCTCATAGAAATTGGAGGAAAAAATGCTTAACTTAAATGTTGCATTGCCAACTTGTACTTTAGCTTTAAAGGAGTTGTACTAGGGTTTTGGAGGAAAAATAATTCAAATATTATGCATTGTAACCTTGTAAACATGCCTTATAAGTTTGTACTTTTGGTTCGTATGAAAACATTACATGTAGTTAGGGTTTTGATATAAACGTTAACGTTTAAAATCCGTTTTGATATAACGTTATGGAAAGTACGTTAAATAGATAACGTATGGATTTTAGAACATATTACTTGACATATTAGAATGTTTACTTGACATAAACGTTGATGGAATTGGTATTGGTGGTTGCGTGAGCTCGTTTACTTTGAAAATGTAAGTTACGTTACATTATGGATGGAATAAAGCAAAAAATCTTTCCATGAAAATGGTTGCATCAAACTTAATAGATGGAAATTAAACTAAGGAAAATTGCATCTAATTTAATAGATGGATAATTACATATAGGAAAATTATAGGTTGTTATAGTCTCCCAACCTTAAAGAAATTTCGTCCCGAGATTTAGTTAGATAATGGAGTGATGTTTAAAAATAGATGTGGATATTTCGCACGAATTTGATCTTCGCGTTCCCACGTAAAATTGTAGGTTGTTATAGGGATACGATTTTGTTTCAGTTGCTTGACTTCTCGATCCATAATCTCCACTGGTTCTTCCACAAAGTTGAGTTTGTCATCGAGCCAAAGCTCTTTCATTGGTTTGACGAGAGATTCGTCAGATAGGCATTTCTTTAGATTAGAAACGTGGAAGGTACTGTGGACATTACTGAGTTCTTCAGGAATCTCAAGTGTGTATGCCACTGGACCGACCCTTTTAAGGATCTTAAATGGTCTAATGTACCGGGGGTTAAGCTTTCCTGGCTTTCCGAATCGGATGACACCTTTTCGAGGTGACACTTTTAACATAACACGGTCTCCAACTTGGAATTCCAAAGGCTTTCGCCTTATATTGGCATAACTCCTTTGCCGGTCTCTTGCAGCTTGCAAGCGTTGTCGGATTTGTACTATCTTTTCAGTGGTTTCATGGATTATCTCTGGTCCCGTGAGTTGAACATCTCTAACTTCGGCCCAGCAGACAGGTAATCGACACTTTCGACCATAGAGTGCTTTAAATGGTGCTGCCTTAATACTGGCATGGTAATTGTTATTGTAAGAAAATTCTACCAGTGGTAAGTGTCTCTCCCATCCTTTTCCAAAATCTATAACACAGGCTCGAAGCATGTCTTCGAGTGTTTGGATGGTTCTCTCACTTTGTCCATCGGTCTCGGGATGATATGCCGTACTCATGTCTAATTGAGTACCCAAAGCACTTTGCATTGACTGCCAAAATCTGGATGTGAAATGATTGTCACGATCCGATATGATAGATATCGGCACTCGATGCCGTGAAACTATTTCCTTTATATACTACCTTGTAAGGGTTTCCATACTATCTGTCTCTCTGGTAGGGATGAAATGTGCTGATTTGGTAAGACGGTCTATAATGACCCAAATTGTGTCATGTCCATTTGATGTTTTGGGTAGTTTTATAACGAAGTCCATCGTTATTCTTTCCCATTTCCATGTAGGAATTTCTGGTTGTATTAGTAAGCCGGATGGCTTTTGACATTCTGCTTTAACTCTAGAGCATGTTAAACACTTACCAACATATTCAGCGATGATCGCCTTCATGTTAGGCCACCAATAGAGTTTCTTTAGATCCTGATACATCTTGTCAGAACCTGGGTGGATGGAATATTTTGATTTATAGGATTCATGCATGATTAAGTCCCTCAAATTACCAAAGAGTGGTAACCAACTTCGATTCTTGATACATCGGGTTCCATCAAGACGTACTTCAAATGCTTTGTCCATTCCTCGTAGGTTCTCAGCTTTGATGTTCTCTTCTTTGATTGCCTCAGTTTAGGCTTCGAGGATTTGTGATGGTAATTTTGGGTGAAGGGTCATGACTAATGCTCTAACTCGGAGTGGTTTGATTCGTTCCTTCTGGCTTAAGGCATCTGCTACAACATTTGCCTTTCCAGGATGGTAGCGAATCTCACAATCGTAATCTGCGAGCAATTCTAACCAACGATGTTGTCTTATGTTCAACTCTTTCTGATCAAGGATATGCTGAAGACTTTTATGATCAGTGAACACAGTACACTTTGTGCCATACAGATAGTGTCTCCAAATTTTAAGAGCGAACACTACTGCTCCTAATTCGAGGTCGTGTGTGGTATAGTTCTCTTCATGAGGCTTGAGTTGTCGGGATGCATATGCAATAACTTTTTCTCTTTGCATTAACACCGCTCCCAGACCTTGATGTGATGCATCACAGTAAACGACAAAGTCATCGTTTCCTTATGGTAATTCTAAGATTGGAGCTTCACAAAGTTCACACAATTTTTGTCTCTACAACCCATCTTTAGCAGTTAGAAGGTTGACTCTTGGTTTTCTCCCCAGATATACTTCTTGTTTTTCTGGGTTAATTCAGTCAAAGACTTTGCAATCTTTGAGAAACCTTCGATAAATCTCCGATAATAGCCGGCGAGTCCTAAGAATTGGCGTACTTCTGTGGGTGTAGTAGGAGATGCCCAATTCTTAACTGCTTCAATCTTGGCAGGGTCAACGTGAATTCCTTGACTATCAATTACGTGCCCGAGAAATTGCACGATACTGATCCAGAAATCACATTTGAAAACTTGGCATACAATTTCTCCTTTTTGAGTAATTCCAGTATTATTCTTAGGTGATCTGCGTGTTCTTCTTTGTTACGGGAGTAGATAAGAATATCATCAATGAACACTATCACAAATTTATCCAAGTATGGTTTACAAACACGATTCACGAGGGTCCATGAATACAGCAGGTTTGCCCGGTTGTATATAACCATATGGAATTCAATTGGATTCATAGTGTCCGTACCGCGTTCTGAAAGCAGTTTTGGGAATATCTTCATCCCGGACTCTTAGTTGGTGATAGCTTGGATCTTAAAGTTAATTATCAGAGTAAAAATTCGAAGCTTGAAGAAGTTTGTCGTATAAGTCATCGATCACTCGGGTAAATGGTGGTAAAGTATTATTTAAGGTAAGTTTATATTCAACTCCTCTCGAGGGTTATCGTATACACATTCTGAAGGATACGTCTTTCTTTTTAACAATTAAGACAGGTGCTCCCCAAGGAAAGTCGTACTTGGTCGGATACAAACATCAGTATGCTAAATCTTTGAGTTAGTTGGTCGATAGTGCCTTCATTTATGAAGGAGCTTATATATGTAGGGTGCTCGGGCTACTGGTGCCGCTCCTGGAATTAAATCGATTTGGAATTCTACTTTGGCGTAATTGGGAGGTATGGCCAGGCTGGATTTTCAAGGAAGGTCTTACGTCTTATGGGGCTGGATAACTACCGGTATATCTTCCAGTGTGTTCTTTTCAATTTGACTTTAATTTCTCATTTCTTGGGCTACGTGGAAAAACTTGATATCCCACTGTACCTTTATTTCTTTCGGTTTTAATTCACCAGGATTAATGAATGCCTTTAGTCGGGTTTTACTTCGATCACCCCTAGGTTGATCAAGTTTTCCACCGTCTATGGGATGTGTGGACGACTTTCTCGTCACAAATAATTCTAGAATGATACTTGGATAACCAATCCATACCAATGACGACGTTCAAAACTACCGAGTTTAATCGGCATGTGATCAATTTTGAAAGGTTGGTTTAGCAAAATCAGAGTGCAACCCTGAATAACGGTATTAGTGCATAACTATGTTTCCATTGGCCATTTCTAATGTGATAGGTAGTATCTCTAGTGTTAATTGGTGTGGGATATTAAGCATTGAAGCAAGAGATATGGATACAAAACCTTTTACTCCGGCTCCTTTAATCAAATAATTATTTAGACTAAAATGAATTGGTGTAGAAAGAACGTGACCCTTAGCCGGACTTCAGTGAGGAACGGCGGGGGTAGAGACGGTCGGGTCACTCCTAACAAGTATGCTATGAAGGGGGATTGGTTGGTGGAAGTAGGGAGTGATAACGGTAGGCGGGGTGGGCAAAAGGGGATAATAGCAGGACTGGCGCCGGACTAAAGGGGATCCGGAATAAGGGGCGTGGAGGCGAGGACGGACATACGGGGGGGAAAGTGCGAGGTAGGGGGTTGGGGAAAAGGGGGTGTCTCGTAGTAAATAACGGGGGGATATATGGGGGTCTGAGAGTTTAACATTGGAGATCTTTAAAGGGGAGGGGGTTTGTGTGAGGGCTGGGCGGACATATGGGTAATTTGGCGCGAAAGGTGTACGTCGGGTTTTCTGTGATTGGGGGGGTCATGCTGATGACCCCCTACAGGGTACAGGGGGCGGGCCCAGGACGTGGCGTGGTGGGGGGGGGGACTGATGGGGGGGAGGGGGAGCTGGGCGAGGCGGGCGGGGTGGGAGTGGGAGTGGGTAGGGGGTGGAGGGGAAGGAGAGGGGAGGCAGTGGTGATTATCGGGGGGTGGGGTGCCATGGGGGGGAGGTTAATTTGTGGAGGCGGGGGGACAGGTGACTTGGGTTTCAGCACCTGGGTAAATTTGGTTTATAGTTCCTCTAAAGTTTGGGCTTTGATGCGGGCTAACATTTCCTTCTATCTTCTAGGTATTACACCGATGATAGGGACTTCCATGAGTTTCTCAGAATTTGGCACCATAGTTGGGCATAAAACTGCCAACTCCTGGAATCTTCTAACATAAGTCTTGATATCATTCCCTTTTATAGTCAAATTGTAAAATTCATCTTCCATTTTCTTGACCTCGTTTCGGGGATAATACTTATGTATTAAGAGCTTCTTAAATTCGGACCAGGGAATCTTGTAAGCTTCCTCTATTCCTACAGGCTGGGCGGAGAAATGAATTCCATCAGGACAAAGCTTCTTCCGTTTGCCAGTTCTAGTGCACATTTCCACTTTAGAGTGGCCTCGGTTACCAGTTGCTAACGGGGGAACAATCCGATTCAGTTCGTTCAATTCAAACCAGCAGAGACAATGAGGCCCCGGACAGCGCCCTTCCGTGCCTTGTAAAATTGAAAGGTTGGCAGATTCATAAACTCTTTGTAGCTACAATTTTCTTTGCTACAGGAGGTTTACATTGTACGAATGTTCCCTATTGGTATGTTTCAGTATTTGCACATGGGTGGTAGCAGCTCTGTGCTTCCAGAGCTGCAAAAAAAAACACTATCAGCAACTAGTTTCTTGATGGCTGGACTGTGAGTCCGGCTGGTGCTGAAGATATTGATGTCCTTTTGGGAGTCATTCTATCAACATTTACAAGACAACACAAAATAAGAATCCATACAATGATATAGTCATATCACAAGTCTTTGTATAATAATCAAAATTTTCATACATTGTGATATTGAAATCATTTGACATAGATATTTATTTGATACAAGTCCTAACAAAGAAATACACATTCTTTGATATTACATTGCAGAATATAACAGAAAATTTTGGAATCTAAGATTTCCAAAGATTAACACTCTAAAAAGCATCTGACTCATTAGGTTTCTCGGGGACTGGTTCACTTTCCAGTGGTCATGGTATGATTCATAACAAGTTATCTAACTCTGCAAAGATAGACTCATTAAAGGGATAGTCTGGTGGTGGTGTAGTTGACCTACGGTGGTGATGAAAGATCACAACTGTTGGAAGACGAGATAATGCATTTAGGTGATTTTCAACACGGAGGGCCACACCCAGAGTGGTCTCTAGGTGCGGGTAGTGGAATCATATGATCATTGTCGTGTAGCATCTAATCATATCCATGATGCCTGGGTTACCAAAGGTTCAAGTAAACCTGATGGTAAGAGGAACCATAGTGAATCCCAGATACATAATGATATGATTAAGAATAACCTTAAAACTACAGAACAAACACATTACTAGATTCGTTATAATATAAAGAGTAATAATATTTACTTTGCACAAAACCATGCTCAATCAAATCAAAGCAGTAGACAACTTAGCAATTCACACTACAAGAAAAATCACCTATAGTGACAGAACAACTTTCGTCACTAACATTACTAAAGTTCGTCACTAAATCTGTTAGTGACCAAAACTAAAGTCGTCACCAGTCGTCACTATAGCTCTGTCACTAAATCAGTTAGAGACGAAACTAGGATTGGTCACAGTTTGGTGACGAAAATAGTGGTCACTTACATATAAGAGTGACGACTGCTACAATACCACGAGTGACGAATATTTTGTCACTATTTTATCAGTTTAGAGACCAAAATGGTCGTCACTACAAATATCGATTAATGACGAAATAAGTGGTCACTCATGGATAAATTACCAACCACTTAAAACCACTAGAGACGAATATTTCGTCACTGGTGTTCACGATAGTGACGAAAAAGTCGTCACAGCATGTTAGAGACCAAATATATCGTCACTAATAATCAGCTTATAACAAAAAAAAAATCGTTTTACTGCTGAAGCGTTTTTGCAAACAAACTAAAATCTAACAATTATAGCAATGCAAATCTTACATAATAAGTTTATTTACAAATACTACGGTTAAAATTCAACATTAATTGGCTTAATCAAAGCAACAGGAGTGAGATTCATTCTATCTGTAACGTCGCCAACTGCCCAAATAGAGGGAACCGAAGTACGCGAATATTCATCGACCTGGGCATCAATGAACACAGGAAACAACATAAAAATTTAACCAACAAAAAATGTATAGACAAACGGGCAAGACACTGATATACCTGCTCCATTTTTTACCAGTTTCACACCCACGGTCCCCGATTCCAAATTCTGCAATGTGAAACGAATATAAGCGCATCATTAATCAAGAATGAAAATCATGCTCATCTTCAACTTGAAACATGCTAGTATTTACCTCATGCAGCAGATCAACGGTAATATCATGACTAGCCTGCCTTTTTGGAGGCTTTCCTCTTTGCATTATCTCAACAACACGATCCAGGTTCTATGAAGGTAGCTTCTCAATCAATCTCCGCAACTGATGCTTTTCTACAAGGGTCATTGGCCTTGATTTGAGACCCCGTATCATCAATAAAGAGTTAGACCAAATATTTTTAAACATGTTACACCTCAAAACGCAGTTTGTTGCTCAAAATGGCACTTTAAACAACATATTTCTACACAAGATTGCAAAATAAATTGCATACATTCCCCTGGTTCAACTTTCACGCCATTACCAGTATCAATTGAAAAGAGTGTGGTAATTCCAAAGGTGCTATGGGATCAGAAGCATCGCTTTCTCTTGGAACTTTCATCAGCATTAAAACATGCTAGCTGAAACACAAAATATGTAAATTTAGTTAAATTACTATTAAAATGAAAAAAAAATATACGTAAACATAATATAGCAAAACCATATATGTAACTTTCGAGTAAAATCATAAAATTAAATAACCTTAACTTCACTCGCTACGTGAGCAGCTCAATCTCTTAATCTTTTGATTCATTCAATTTGACAAACAAGCTACATGTATGTTAACGGGCTCTGAAAGAAGTAGCTCTTCCACCTCTTAATTGCTGTAGCAACTCACCAACCCTGCACTAGCGTAATCTCGTATGAATGATGCAACCTTGTAAAGCTCTTCCTTTATGGCTTTCTGCAACATCAACAAGGTTACAGAGATTGCATTTGTAAACAACAACCAACAACAACACCAACAACAAGAATAAGAAGATTGTAATTGAAGCAACTCCGATACAAAATCGACACATTCGTTTTCGTTACGAATCAGATGATGAATCTGAAAACAGCAACAAGATGTCGACTGAAACAACAACCACCACCACCTCGTCTGCAACGTCAGTTTCATCTAATGAATCTCATCCTCCTGTTTGTGGACAAAATCAACACATCCGTTTTCGGTTTGAATCAGATGATGATGATGGTGAGGAGGAGGAGGACGAATCTGAAAAGAAGAAAATGAAGATATCAGCAGCAGCAGATGAAGACTAGTAGTAATAGTAATGACAGTATCATTTTGTCGATAATCGTCTTGTAATAATTGATTAGTATCTGATGATATGTTCTTATTATCATTTTCGGCTTGCTTCGCTTACAGTGTTTAAAATACTTGAAATAACAGGATTGGAGTTGTTGATTTGCGCATTATTATGCTACCACTATCTAGTTTTAACAAGAATTTGTTCAGCACTAACGGCTCATTTGCGTGGGAGCTGTAACCTTACTTATTGGCACTCAAAATGCTGATATAAACCAAGACTAACTAAGTGGTGTTTGATTTGGACTTAATTGACTTAATATGAAAAAAATTAAATTTATTAAGTCATATTAAAAGTGTTTGTTTATGACTTAATTGAGAAAGATTACTTAAATTATAAAGTGATAAAACTGAGAGTGTCTGCATTAAGTCGTCTGTTAATTAAACACAACTTAATGAAAAAAGTAAACAAACAGGAGACTTTAATCAATTTTCCTCTTAACTTCAACTAAAGCAATGGTTACATAAAATAAGTAACTACCAACTCTAACTTACCCACTAACCTACACTAACCTACCCACTGTAACCTCCATGAACCTTGCATGAGAAAATGTAAACGTGCATGAAATACTAAGACAATAACTTTGACTAGGTCATTCATTCACCCACGATAACATTGTGCACATTTAGATATATATCAGTCGTTCTTTAATATATGGATGATAGAATGGGCATTGGCTTGTTGACTAAGACTCTTTTCTTATCATATGGGTTAAAATCACAACAACTTTTTGT
Source organism: Tanacetum coccineum (assembly GCA_026074375.1). Taxonomy (NCBI): domain Eukaryota; kingdom Viridiplantae; phylum Streptophyta; class Magnoliopsida; order Asterales; family Asteraceae; genus Tanacetum; species Tanacetum coccineum. Next base: position 14,841 of record BQNB010150393.1, read on the forward strand.
TACGGTATGATCTTGAAGACAATGGCATATATACCACAAGCATGTAACGTCGTAACTTGTGGCTCATGGATGGCAAATCACACATGATATCGAAGACAATTGCCTAAACAAGTCGAGACAATATAGTATTATAGTTAATCAACACATATGTCACCTAACCTAATCACAAATAGTCTATACTTATATGTGAACATAAAATGTATCAAGTAAATTAGTATTACCTTGGATGGTACCATATTTTCTGGTATGACAAACAACGGGGCCGAAAAGATCAAACCAGTCCACGTATCGGGTTCGGACTGAAAATACATCAGCATAGTGATCATACCACCCATGGACTCTTCGAACAAAAACGCAGGAAGTTTACAATACGTCTCACTTTTTCTCACACTCAAAAAATACGTCAAAGACGTAGCAGCAAACATAATAAACAGTGTTTTAAGTGATCCACACACACTTTAGCCAAAACCTTTGCCCTATCTTTCTTTCCTTTCAGCAATTTTGTAATCTTGTTCACCGATTCAGAAGTTGTCACTTGTTCATTTTAATTTTTTCTCATTATAATTAACAATGGTAATTGCTTTTTCAATACTAAAATATTTTTCCAACATGAAATCTTATTTCAAAACCTCGTAAATCAGTGAATTACCGACTTTTTACCTGCTCTGTGATATAGGCCAAGGCCTTGACAACAAGAGCTACCACATCGGAAAGCCGAACTGCACGAAATGCTCTGTTTACAACCAAGTCGAACAAAGAAAGAAAAAACTGACCTTCAATAGGGCATCTGTAGAATGAGCAGGCATTGGATTATTGGCCATTAAATCACCCCAATGTGTTTGGCCAGTAGGCCCAGTTGGTGTGAACATTCTTGCAGGACATCGAGGATACACTTGCGGGACCCTCTGTAAAGGGATGAAAAAATTAGAATACATTGGACACAACAAAATGTTTCAAAGTTAAAACCAGAGATGCCACAATAAAAAAAGGTACTGTATATACTAAATTTCGCCATGGTTGAACTTGAGTATTTGCAAGAAAGTATGCAACAAAGTATAAATACCTTGTACATCTCTAATGAATTTGAGTATTTGCCTCAGTTGAACTCAACACAAGCCTGCATTAAATCAGACTATGTGATTAGTTAAAACTATCAAAAACCAACTTATGGTTGATAAGAAGCATACAAAGCATTATGAT
>BQNB010150395.1:0-16040 GCA_026074375.1 Tanacetum coccineum
TTGAGATACAAAGTACAATGTTTTACTATTTCCAAATAAAAAGTTGTGACGACTTCTTAGTAGCTGCCCCTAATGACAACCAATAACAACCCTAACAATACGTCATCCAAACAGCCCCTAATAAGAGTCGAATGGTTGTTGAAATATTCAATTTTGCTATTGAGTGGTTGCTAAATAACACCCCCTAAAAGACGCATACACCCTTAGTAACAATCATTAACAACGCCTAATAAGACACCATCCGAACAACCCCTAATAACATCACAACCTACTGTATAAACTCTCGCTTATCCAACCTCTACTGATACATACTTACGGGGGCTTTAGCTCAGCTTATTAAGAAATCATATACTTTTAGTAAAAAAGAATATTTCTAGAGGTTGTTTGGGAAAAGCTTATTTGAGTTGCTTATTAGCTTATTGTATCATCTTAAAACGATAAAGATATATGAACTTGACTTCTTAAAATTTCCAACAGTAAACGTTTTAGTGATCATGCAACTCATAACCTTATATAATATTTAAATATCTTGAAAAAAAACGTGTTACTTTACAATAGTTCGTTTCTCTATAAGAACATCAAACGACTCATCTGTAATATTAAACAATAGATATTGTGATTAAAAAAATAACTTTCAATCAAGAAAACAACAACATAAATTTTTATACATGGCATGCCCTTCTGAAAATCAAAAATCAAAACTTTTTCACAGCCATTATTCTTAATTCAAAATTAATCATTTTTCCAAATTAAAAGATAAGAATAAAAATGAAGTACCTCAACATAGCTGATAAATTTAAAATCCGTGCTTTGAACCAATCAACCTAAAACACGAACATAATCAAGATTTAAGAAAAACATAATAGGTATAACCCAACAAAATTAAACATTCATTAAAAACTTAAAAGAAAATGCACAGATTCAATAGATACAAATTTAACTTAAGACGCTATCTGCTTTTTTAACATTCAAATGGTACCGAGCAATTACCAACCCACTAATTTACTTTTCAATAAGCATATGGATGATTCAAGTGTGCATAGAAAACAATACCCATATATAAGCAGCTATAAACCCATATTACTTCAGGTCTCCTAAACTCCACTTTGTCAGCATGTTCTGAGGCGGTAACAGAAAGAATTGCTTTTCTGGTCGGCCTAGCTGCCATAATTCGTGTTTTTGGGTCCTGTTTATAAGAAGTGAAGATTAGTATCTCAATCGCAGTATACATAAATCGCTATATGAGTATGTACTAAGTTTTTTCAATACGCAACTTAACCTATACAAAACACACCATAAACGTTTCTACTGCAAAATCTGTCACACCTCACAAACTCGCATTCAAGCCAAACAATTATAACAGTGAAAAATAGGGACAAAAAAGTTTTAGACGGAAAGTTTATCAATAAATTAATGTATCATCCGACTTGACCCATTACACAATCCATCTGAACAACCATTTTTCTGCTTCAGTTAACACCAATGTTAAGTTATAGCCTAAAAGAAATTTAGGTTAATAAACTTACATAATTGATTTGGCATATCCGGCCATCGCCAGACTCCCCTATTTTGAAGTTTGTGACATTCAAATCCAGCACTTCTGAAACCCCGAACCAAACGACCTAACCAACAAAAAGAACCAAGATAACGTTGTGGTTTTCAATAGATGTAAACACCCAATATTTTAGATCAAACAGAAAGTACCTTAGATCTAAGACAAACAACCTCAGGCAAACCATAGTTACCAAAACAACTCAATACCACCACAAACACACCGAAACCACCTAGCACACTGAAACAACCTAGTCCACCAAAACCATGGTCAGTGGTTTTGTAGACGACAACAAAAGTGGCGACGACAGTGGGTGTATGGTTAGAGAGAGTGGGTTTTGGTTAGTGAGATTAGGTTATTAGGTTAATAAGGGGTGGGTTACAGGTTAGTCCGAATTCTAAGATGCTTCCTTAGTAAGCTTTGATAGATACGATGGTTCAACATTACCAAAGATAGATTCAATACTACCGAAAATACTTTCAACTTTCAATATTTCCGAAAATACATTCAATTTTCAAAGTTTCAAGGTCAACTGTGGAAAATTCAAGGTTTGGACAAAGTTCCTTTATAAGTAGTAGAGATATGCTAAAAATATGCTTTATTTGCACTATCTTAGTGCAAAAATTTAGTTACCACATTGGAGATTTAAAATATCGGAATACAAGGAAAAGAAAGGAGGCGTCAAGGCTTACGTATAATGGTACAGAAAAAATTCAGTGAACGAAAGGAAACCGTAGCCCTTAAATTTTGCTTAATCTTGTCTTAGTGTCGATAACCTTTTCCCCATTCCTCCCTCTTAATCAAGTTAACTTCCCACACCTCGTGGCAACTAATTTATTTAATTTCCTATAGGAAAACAAAATGCCGGTAGTATTGGTATAACGCGTAAATTAACGTATAAATTTTATTATGCTTTCAACCTGTAAATTAACGTATAGTTATTAGTTCAATTTTAATGTTTTGGATATTGTGTCAACTGAAATCTGATTGTTCAACATTCTTTTTTTTTCATCTACAAAGATAAATCTAAGCTAATTCACTTGCACTTGTACGTATTTATGCTTAGGTTTAATCGACCGTTCCACAAATATAACCAATTATAGCTCCGTAACCTGATTTTTCCTTTTTCATGCATCATCAACCCACGCTCCTTTAAACAAAATTCAGCTAACTCAAACCTGAATTTTATTGGAGTATTCTAACGAAATTTTGTTTGCCCGTGCATTGAGGTAAAAAAACATTCATTTTCTACCTACAAAATAAGGTTTTAATATTAAGGTGTTTATTTTTATAGAAAAAATGCAAATACGAAAGAAATGATGTAAAATAGTAGAATATAGCATGGTTGTTAAGATTCCGATATTAATCTTAGGATTTTACGATATTACAAAGCAAAAAAGATTTGGATCTTATATAGGATCATTGCAAACTTAAGATTTTTATAAGACACTGATCTTGACCTTAGGATCTTAAGAACTAATCCAATTCGATGTACTATTTTAGAACCACAAACTAAGTAACTATAAATTTATAAATTGTGTTTTGTAGAATTTAAAAAACAACATGTTAATCATCTTAAACATTTATAATAATAATTTAGAACAGCAAATTCATGAAACATTCATATAGTTGGTGTTTATGATATATAATAATTTGTCGATTTGTATAACATTACAAAGACTATTAAAAAAATGGTGATATAATAGCATGATCTTAAGATCCTAGTCCTATCTAAATCTTGCAAAAACGAAAATGATTCTGAGCAAGATCTCGATCTTGAAAACCTTGGAATATAGGGTTTAATAGGTTTAGTGATTGATTTGTTATATCAATAAACGTAAATAAAAGTTAAATTATAAAACTCTATGAGTTTAGAGGCTAATTTGGTATTTTAAGAAGGACTTAGGGCTCGTTTGCTTTGAGGTTTTCAGCCCGAAGATGAGGATTTGTAGTGTAATACTTTGTTTGGTTGGTACAAATGGGATCCTAAACAGTGATCCAATCCGAATACTTGGTGATAGGGCTGAGCATATGGACCGTTTGACCGGACCAGACCGGAAAACCGGACCGAACGTATTTCGGTCCGGTCCTCGGTCCGGTGTTTTGGACCAATTCGGTCTTCGGTCAGATCGGTCCGGTCTTACCAAAAAAACCCAATGATTATGCCTTATAGGACCGGACAGAAGACCAAACCGGACCGGACCGACCGGGACTGAACCGACCCGGACCGGACCGTACCATTTCGGTCCGACGTTTAGACCATTTCAGTCTCGTTCCGATCTGGTCCGATTTTGGACCGATGCTCACCCCTACTTGGTGATGTTGAAAACCCAAGTGGTATTGACATAAACCAAGATTGTACTGACACACTATTTTTGACCACTACTTTTGCAATATATATTATTTTATATAGATTTTTATGATAGGAGATTTTGTTTTATATTATTTCTAAAATTTAAAATATATAATAAAATATAAGTTTATAAACAATAATAATTTATATATTTTAAAATATATTTTCTCTCTCATACATTAAATCTAAATCTAAATTCAAATTCTAAACCCATCTACAAACCCAACGAACCCTTAAAGTACAAACTTAATGGGTTTAAAGGCTAAACGAGTTAGAATGTAAATGTTATTTGGTTGAGGGGTTAACAAGGTAATCCTTCCGTCTCAAAATAATTGTTTTCGGAAAAAACAAACAGTTTAACGAAATCATAATTATTACTGCTTTTTCTTTGTTACTTTCTGCAGAATGATATTTTATCCTTAATTAATTAATTTTTTTTGGAACAGCAGATTTTTATTAGAACTAGCAAGATGCTAGAGAAAAGATTACAAGGTGGAAGCCATAAAAGGATTTTGCATCCAGTTGTTCCATGAAATGGAAGACAACTTGTTTCTAGAGGAGAACCATCTATACGAACTATCAACAATTGAATCAAATAAAAGACTACGTTTAGGCGGAGAGGAGCCGAAGATCAACTCGTTGCGAAAATGCCACAAAGACCACAAAACAACACCACAAATCACCTCCAGAATAGCTTTTTTAGAAGACGAAACGCGCACATAACCAATCCAAGAGAAGATAACATGGATTTCTAGAAGGGGCTAGGGAGATCAATTAACGAGCAGCCAAGCAACAGATTCTAATGCCAAATAGTTATTGCGAGAGAGCAAAACCAATAGAGTATGGTTCGTTTTTTCGCGATGCGTGAATCCAAATGGGGCAAGACAAGCGAGTGCAAATCAATCCCTATGCGCAGAGATTCCATCTGTTGGTAAACCGATCTCCGAAGCGCTCTCCAAATGAAAATGTTGATTTTTTTTGGAAGGAAGCGATTCCATCTTGTTTCCGAACCACCATCAGTTAGATAATATTTGTCAATGTGTTCACGGGTACACTTGACGGAAAAAGAAGGAGAGCCTAACGACCAAGTCCAGATATCCCTACTGTGCATAAAGCGAGTAAGTATCCAAATAGAATAGAGGACACTAAGAACTGATGAAAAATAATGCGCTCGTAAATCGGGCGCGACCAACGAAATCCCCATTATTCAAACAGTACCCCTGACTCATATTGCAGTCTTTATTCAACGCAAGATGACGATAAATAACGGTATGAAATTGAATTTTCAGGAAGTAATCATCAACCCATCCGAATAAGACTTCATCCAGAATTTAAAGAAGCACCAGCGACCATTCCCGTTTCGAAGAAAAAGTAAAAGATGAGGGGGATAAGCCTCTATTTTTCGTGCATAGATAATTAATAGACCTCACAATTCTACCCCAAAACACCTTGATCACGCACAGTTTATAAAAAAAAGAATCATCTCCATTATTCACCATGATAGCTTTAATCACATAGGACGCCAAAGAGCATGAGGAATGTTGAATAAAACGCATCATCCATTTTTTGAATTAAAGCGTGATTCAGGGAGTAGAGACTGCCAATGTCGAGCCCTCCCTTATCTTTAGAAGCAAGAGTTGAATTCCAAGATATCCACGATTTTTTTTTCCATTAGCATTGTTTCCCCAGAAAAAGTTGGAACGGAGCGTTTCGAGTTTCTTGTTAACAATAGCAGGCATAGGAAAAAGGGAAAAGTAGTACGTACCAATAGCTCCCAATACCGAAGAAAGAAGAGTAGTTCTTCCACCAATAGAGAGGAGCGAAGCTTTCCATTTAGATAAACGCTTAGAGAACTTATCGAGAATAGGATCCCAACTCTTCGTGTTAGCCATGTTACAATCAACCGGAAGACCCAGATACATGAAGGACGAATGTATAGCGTTGCATCCTGTAGCCTGAGAGAAGAGATTAACCTCCTCAAAAGGAACTCCAATCCCAACAAGGTTGGACTTATGGAAATTTATCTTTAGCCCAGAAACTCTGTGGAAGCAATCCAGGATGGATGCCATGTTCTTTATGTTAGCTCGCGACCATTCTCCTATAAACAAGGCATCATCGGCAAAGAAAAAATGAGAGAGGGTCAAGGTATTAACCGTTATACCCCTATAAAGACCTGCAGAGATAGCATCTTCGACAGCAACATGGAGCCCTTCCATAGCAATGATAAAAAGAAATGGAGACAAAGGGTCTCCTTGACGAAGGCCACGGTTGATTTGATATTCACAAGTAGGGCTCCCATTAATCAGAATCGAAGCAGTGGCAGAAAATAAACAACCTTTAATCCATGAAATCCATTTTTCACTAAAGCCCATAAAGTGCATAACCTGGAATAAGTAATCCCAAGAGACGGAATCAAAAGCTTTTTCAAAGTCAATTTGAAAGTCTCATTGAAGCTTAAAGCCTTTTTTCGAGGTACAGCCATTTAAATTACAGGAATCGTTTACCATCAGAGGGCCATCCAAGATTTGGCGGTGTTTAATGAAAGCAGTCTGCTCACGGCTAATGACCGAATCAATAACCTGAGCTAAACGATTCGCCATAACTTTAGCAATGATTTTGTATTGGGCACCAATAAGGCTAATAGGACGAAAATCGCTCACCACCATGGGATTAGAAATCTTAGGAATAAGAGCGATGAAGGAAGTGTTGCAACCTTTAGGAATAATGCCCGTTTTGAAAAACTCTTGCACGAAGGCAGTGACATCACTTTTAATTAAGTCCCAGAATTTTTTATAAAAAGCAAAAGTGAGTCCATCCGGTCCCGGGGATTTTTCCGACCCACAGTCACAAATGGCAGCATGGATTTCAACTTCAGAGACTGAGGAAACAAGAAAGGTATTCTGATCATCATGTATAGACTGTAGAAATGGGACTGCCGACTACATTTTTTTAGCCACTGATCCTTCTTTTTGAATTTAGCTTCGAAAAAAGAGTGAAAGACATCTTTGATTTTGAGGGGATCCGTTAGCCACTGACCTTCATGTTTAATCCCATGGATCAAAAGGGTTCTGCGTTTCTGATTGACTATAGCATGGAAGAATTTTATGTTTTCATCAGCCTCAATGCCCCATCTCACTTTGGCTTTCTGGGAAATATCCAAGTGCTCTTCCAATTCGATGCTACGAAGTTTTTCTAACCAAACAGGACGTTGAGAGTCTAGAACAAAGTATAACCCAGAACCCTCTCAACAGTGGCTGAATCAAACGTCCTTTATCACGTTAGAGAATATCTTCCTTTTCCGAGCCTAGAAGAGATTTTTCTATCCCTAGACCAATCTTTGATGAATGTTTTTAACGTCTTCATCTTCTTTTTAAATAGCCACTAACGTATTGGACCCTATCTGTCACTTCTATGGCGAGCCCAAAAGTCAGTGATAATGGTGCAGAGATAGCTTAATCACAAGCAAGATATTGTAAAGTTTAAAAAAGGAGAAGACCAAAATCCCACAGTAGAACCGAATAAAACAATTGGTCTAAATGGTCCGAGATGTGACAATCCAGAACCCTGAGCATGAGTGGTTTCGCGATGGTGGGATGTAGTAATTTTCAGTGATAAAGGAAATGGATCAAGTTTGGCTCAACTTATTAACGACGCACGTCTATTCATACGGGTGAACTATGTGTCCTCCCTATGAGGGATTTCCCACAAACACGGCCATCACTGATTAATTGGGTTATAAGCATTAGCCGAAACGAGTTTAAAATCGTACCATTTCTCATCCGAAGCCAATCGAACCACATTGAAATCACCAAAGACTTATTATAATGACCCGGGTGTCCTTCCTTAAAATCATGAATGAGATTCCAAAGAATTTCTTTCTTCATATCATCTAGACGGGGCATAAACTATTAACCCATGTCACAGATGCATATGGAGTATTCACCACTTCCTTCAACAACGAGAAGTTAGCTCGAAAAGGGACAGACATTAAGTTTTTGAGAAAGAGTTTCTGTATCCCAAACACGTACAACAGGCACCTAAAGTCTGCCCCCAGTATGAGAGCACACAGCATATTCAACTTGAAAATTACCCGACAAGCATTTTACTTTGAAAGGATCAATCGTAGGAGAGTGTGTCTCTTGAATGCCAAGAAATGAGATGTTGTGTTTGTTACATAGCTTATAAATGACTTTGCATTTGCTCGCTCCCATTCCACAAGAGTTTAAGGTCATGACATTCATAATTGACCGTGTTTAGCTCCGAGACCTTCAATAAGTTTTTTAAGATCATTTGTGCTACCTTCCATGTCATATCTTAAGACTTTTCCCATTTCAATTTGAGTGACAAGTGCTTCAATCATAGATCCGTGATTACTAAATGCTTTGGAGTGGGACTTACTTGCTCGTGACGATTTCGCTCCCGGACAAGATGAGAAAGAGTGGTGCGAATTATGCTTTTTCTGGTGTTTAAAGTTTTCAAAGCCAGGGGTTTTTAAAAGTATTCATAATCACCTTTTGGGGCTTCTGATGTTTCTGAAGGCATATGATTTTGGCTTTCCTTTGGCTGATTTATTGGGGAAGTGACAAAGTGATCTTTATTAATATTTTCTACATCGTCAGCCCAAGAAAAGTGTTGATTATCTCAACATTATCCTCAGAACTCTTTGGTTTTTACGTAACTCGTCCTCTTCTAGCATCAAGAGCACCATTGTCCACCAATGATATTATCTGTTCATCAGACAATCCACATTCAGACTTCTTCCCTGATAGAGAGTCCATGCTTCATTATCCTGGACCCAGCCAACACACTCGCTTCACCCTGTGCGTTCGTGGGTTTGACCATGAATCATACACTTTGCAAGTTTCATTAATCTGGCCTTGAATTTCGTTTCTAATGCACACTCTGCCCATAGCCAACATTTCATGTGACATCATCAGAGAGAACACGCAAGCGGTTCACCCCAAATATAAGCAATCTTTTTAAATGCTTTTGGAGTCCAAGCATTAAGGGGGAGACCACCAATTTCAATCCAAACAACACGTTCATCAACTTTTGAAGATTAGTCTTTGGTACATGTTCATTTGGTAAAATACATGACCATCTCTTTGTTTGATTGACAGCTTTGACAAGACGTCAAAGCTGCAATCTAACCACAAGCCACATACCTCCAATATATTATGCTTGACAACTCATAAAACTCATTTATCTTAATACGTTATTAATGTTTAGGATGAGGTGAGCATCTCTCACCTTAACAAGAATCACATTCCTCATTTCATGAATCTCAATTAGATCAGATGCATCAAGGGTAACAGATTTGAGAATAACAGCTTCTTTTGATACCTGCTTAGAGGAGGTCTTGCCATTTAGCGCCGTTGCGTAAGATCGATTAGGGTTTACATGGGATGAGTGAGAGGCGTGTTTGGATTGGTTATGTGTGTGATTGGGCTTAGGTATTGGTTTGGGTGTAACATTAGGTTTCCTATCAAATCTTGCCATGGCGACAAACAAGTGATACGATCCAATCCATATCTTGTTGAGATCATCAACTAGCGATCCGATGTTCTTGACCTTCAAAAATCTGACAAAGGCGAATCTACGTCCAATTTTTGAAAGTTTACGCGTAATGTATACATCAGCCACCGTTCCGTGTTCATTGCAGGTCTGCCAAAGATCCTTCGATTCGAAAGAGGTTGGGAAATTCGTGATGAACACCGTTTCAGTAACATCTTGAAGATTTTTGTGGTTGGGGTTTTTTGGAGGGTGGGCGCCGTTCATTGGGTTAGGGTTTTTTTTGCCTATGAAGAGTAACAGTTGTTTAATTAATTAATTAATTAATATTTTCATTTGAGTTTGTAATTTTTTTTCAAATAAGGGTAATATGATAAATTTGATCAAACTTATCTATTTTTTTATGTTTTAAATGGCAATTGAAATGAGACATCCTAAAAAAAAGGTTGTCTTTTAATTTAGGACAAAGTGAATAGTTTAAAAAAAATTAAGGGTTGTTGCTAACTTATCAGCTTGGTTTCGTTCTAAAATTATTGTCCATTTTTTTTTGTCTGTCCCAAAATTACTGTCTACTTCTAAAAATAATAGTTGGGTTTCTTAAGTTTAATATATTACCTTAGTCCAAATTGATATTTACAAAAATAAAAGAAACAATAATTAATTATCAAGGGGTAAAACTCTCTTTTTGTGATTTCGTAGAAACCAAAACAGTAATTAATGCATTTTTTTTAAATTGTGTTTTTTTTGTCAGTATAATTTTGGGACGAAAGAAGTAATATATAAATGAGTTAACTGTGGAGTTCACAATTTGTATGGAAATAGACAAATAGTGAATGTAAGTTGATAAACGAAATAATAATTTTGACCGACTCTTATTATATGTTTGTTTGATAGAATCAATGAATTGAAGATGCATGCAGTTTCATCACCCTTAAAGATTTACCTTGATAAGATTTTGTGTTTTTGCAACCAGATTCGCAGACCGATTCCAAGCATAGTATCTTGTTGTTTCTATCTAGGTTCAAGTTATGTATGCAAATATGCAATGCACATTCATAGAATGTTTCTAATTTTTTAATTGCACTCTTTTCTCGATTGGAGCTCAAAGAAACTAAATATTTGATCCACTGTAAAGTGTAAACCAATGAACAAAAACCGCTTAACTAAAAAGGATCTCTGCTGAGGTTTACCGGAAATTTTAAGTTTTTTGTGTGAACCCGGCCTAATAGGTAGAGGTATAGATGAGACAAGACAATTTTACATGTAGATAAAAAAAAGGTCAAAGTAATTATATAGCATGACCAGTTTATCATTGTACGTCTACCTTCAACTATATAATAAGTTAATAACATCTTCTACATCAAAACAATCAACATCACCGACATTTGCTAAATAATTAAGTAATAATGAGGCCAGAAATATAAACTAATAACTGAAACAGAGATACCAAGAGAAGTAATAACTAAACAAGTAAATAGCACCGTGCATGAATTTACATACAACAAAAACACAATATTTGGGTACAACCATCATGAGATTATGTGTCCAAGTGTTCCCTTTTGTTCCTCCATCTCATGTCTTCATGTTTCTTGTCACTCCATGTATTACCTTACTTTATAGGAGTCATCACCTATACATATGACCATTGTATTTTAAAACATTTTCGATCATGTTAATAATATTGTTAATAATGACACATAAGCTCTCCAAAAAGGTGATCATGAGAACATGTTCCAACATGTCCCATAATTCACAATATTATAGTTAGTGACGCATGAGTTTATTTAAAATATATAATTGATCAAAAGAACATGTTCCAACATGTCAAGCATCTATTGCTAATACATAGTTGACCTCTTGGTTATTAGATGGGGCATTAATCGGCAGAATCTTTTTGTGATCCAAGAATAAATACCGAGGTAAAAGGTTTGTTGATACACGAATTATATTCACGATGGAATGTTAAAGAAATATCCAAAGTTATATCACACGATTGATTAGATTGTATAAAAATCAAGTAAATGGAAAAGTGTATCATCAATCGCTCTATTGTATTTAAAGTGTATCGTCAGTTAACCCTTAGGGCCCGTTTGGTTCGCAGAATGTTTTTGGTGGAATTGGAATGTGTTTGAGGAATTGGAATGTTAAGGAATTGGAATGTTAAAGAATTGGAATGTTAATGAATTGGGAATTGAATTTGAGAAAACTATTCCGTGTTTGGTTGGAAAAAAAAGAAATGAAAAAACAAATTATATAATTATGAATTAATAAGTAATACAATACAATTTTTTAAAAATAATAAATAAATAATAATACTATATTTTATTTTAAATAGTTAATTTTTAAATATACAAATAGATAAAATAATAATAAATAAAAAATAATAATAATATAATTTTAAATAATAATTAAAATATAATTTTTAAAACAATAAATAAATTTAAATTTAAAAAAAAAAAATACTAAAATAATTTTTAAATAACTAAAAAATAAAATGTTTAAAATAAATAAATAATATATAAAAAAAAATATAATAATATAATAATATAATAATAATAATAATCAATAAATTATAATAATAAAAAAATAATAAAAAAAAAATAATAATAATAATAATAATAATAATAATAATGATAATGATAATAATGATAATAAAAATTTATTTTTGATGATAAAAATATCAAATTCCATGGAATTATAAACTTTCCTTCCGTTTTAGGATGGAATGTTAATTCCACACATAAAGGAATTTGAGGTATTTCATTACATTAATTCCGCCAACCAAACACACTATGGAATTGGAATCAGATTTTGAATTCAAACATTCTGCCAACCAAACACGTTATGGAATTGGAATCAGATTCCAATTCCATCAGAATCCTGAAGATTCCGCGAACCAAACAGGGCCTTATAGTTTGGCAGTTATGACCGAAACAGTGGGCTCTAATTATTGTTGTTTTTTTAATACGGATAAACGGTTGTGGCTAGGGTTTGACGGGGTAGTGTTGAGGTGGCCCCTCAAGGTGGCCAACCAGGTCTTAGGATCAAACCTAAATCTCTGATTACATGTTATATTATAGGATTCCCATAGGCATTATCCTTTGTTGATCGACTACTTATAAACTGAAACCCTAATGAATCCTAAGCCCACAAATCAAGCTTGGGTTTACTAATCGTATCGATCAAGAGCGAGCGTTTCATTAATTGTTTTTAATAAGATATGTATTTAGTTCTTGGTTTTGTCCCGATCACTTGTCAAACAATAAACACAACTAATGGTTCTAAAATTTTGTTTGATTCGAAACGGAACCTAAAAATTGTCGTTAATATCAGTTTTTTTCCAATTTGGCTTGTTGTCTGACCAAATATTGAAAACCTCCGAGTCATCATAAACCGTGTTTGCCTTACTTGAAGTAACCTATCTTCATATTCATTCAAGTAACGTAAATCACCTATCTGCAGATCACTAGTTTGAGATATCTTCTCGCTGCACCAATTTCCCCTTCTCACGACGGGGAATTTTTAGCGACTAAACATGTCGTAGCTACAGGTTCACTACACGACAAAAAAGATTGGACTAGATCAACATATAATTTCATGTCGAGCTCAAATCCGCCCGCCAAACCTATTGCGACGACATTATCGCCGCTATAGGTTAGATTATTTAAATTAATGATAAATGATTTTGAAATTTGTTATTTGAGTAAGTTAAATTAATATAAATTATATAAGTTAATTATCTAATTTATTTAAAAATATAAGCTGTTTACACTAGTTATTTAGATTATATAAAAATGGGTTAAAAATTATTTATGAAGACAAATATCACGACCACCTGTCGTCGCTATAAATTTTAGCGACAACAAAAATGAATTATAGCAATGACGTCGTATTCACTATAGGTAGATAATGTTGTAGTGTCTATATATGTTGGTCGGTCAAGTTTTCATAAACGCTGATCATCCATCAATTTTTGATATGAGCATCTGAATCGTTGTGTAATCCATAATATCCAGGGTTTTCAAAGGTACGTAATGGTGTCGGTAAAGCATCGCTAAGGCATGGGGAGTGACTTCCACGTTACAAAATAGACTTAGGCGTTGGCTCTATGCATGACGGAAGATGAGGCAACATAAGGCGTGACACCTTTTTTGAGGCGGTTTTAAGGAATCCGTTTAAATTGTTACGCATAGCATATCGCCATGCCATACCTCACGTTATTTATGTTAGTAGATATTTTGTATTGAGCTCAAGCCCGTGTTCTAGACTATTCATTGTATCACTATATCTGATGTAACGCATATTATGGAACACAGAAAACATTACACCATTACATGGTATCAGCAACCCTACAAACTTTTCCTGCCAATCTGAACCCTAATCCTGTTTTTTGTTAAGTTTCTTGTTACTGCTTGTGTTTGATTGTCGATCGTTGGTTGCTTTACCAAACTCCACTCGTTATTACTGTTGCTGTAGTTTTATCTCTATTGTTGCTTGTTACTATTTGATCGATGCTTCTTGTTTGATTCTTAAGGTTTACAAGGTTCTTGTTGTTGCCCGTTAATACTTCATAGTTATTTGATATCATTACTTGATCGTCACTGTTTGATCATATTTGTTCGTGAGTGTCCAAGTTCAGCCTACAAGTCATAAGTCACTATTTGTTTAATCAAATTTGTTTGATTAAATATACTTTATATTTGTTCGTGAGTGTACAAGTTCAACCTACAAATCACTATTTGTTTCGTTACTTGATCATATTTGTTTCGAGAATACCAGTTAAGACATAATCAATCACCATGACTATCACCGCTAATCCACAAGATCTTTTGGCACTAATCCAAATTCAGACACAACTGATAGCGCTAATCCAAACTCACCGGTCTCTTTTGGCAAAAATTGGGTATCATGGAAATCAAGGAACGGGGCAACCGAGTTTTGGCACTAGTTCGGGGATAGTATCTCCTGGTAATTGGGTTTCTCCCAATCCTGTGACTCTACACAAATGTGGACTGGTCCAGCCCCTTGCATCTTTTACTAGCCCACCTGGTTTTGGCCTATTTGTGCAACAACATCATCAGGTATAGTACAATATGGGTCAGCAGGGTCCATCGGGTCAGCCGGGTTAGCAGAGTCAACCGGGTCAGCTTGCCGGACATGAGACTATGGGTAATTGGAATATGGATACGAATGCAAGTTCTCACCTTAATGATTCTATTTATAGTCTTAGTGATGTTTTTAATATGTGTATTTATCTATCTGTCTTGGTTGGTGATGGTTATTCCATACACGTTACCATCTATGGCCATAGTATTTTACCTACACCTCATCGAACCCTTCATTTAAATAACGTTCTTATTACTCCTAGTATTGTCAAAATTTTAATTTTTGTTCTTTAGTTTATTCGTGATAATAATTGTACGGTTGAATTTGCTGCTTTTGGTTTTTCCGTTGAGGATTTTATGACCCGTCGGGTTCTTCTCCGTTGTGATAGCACTGGAGATCTTTACCCAGTCACGAAACCTTCCACTATCCCTCATGAATTTCTCACTAGTCCGTATACGTGGCACAAACGCCTGGAACATCCAGGAAGTGAAGTGTTATGATGTGTATTTTATTTGAAAATATATTTTGTTCAAGTTTTAAATTTATAAAACTCGATTCACCTGACAAACGCATTAACGGGCAGAGAACCCGATCGTGAGTAGTGTAGAGATGGTAAATCTGAGGTCGTCTGAAGAGCTAAGTTTCAATTAGTTTTAATTTGAAAGTGTCACGTTTGAAAATGGTTTAAGATTGATTTTGAAAATAATAGGAAAGTTAATATGCGAAAAGTAAAGTAATACAAGATATCAGGGAGAAAGGCATGCTAGCCTAGCCATTTCATTACTACCGTTATAACTATGTTTTCCTGTGCAATGTTACACCATGGTTTCATTAGTGGTTTCTAAAATCGACAGACCTGAATAGATATCTTTAGTCTGCCCTATAATTCCTACGATCCCGAATCCCCTGAAAGTCACGAAGGTAGGGCAACCAAGTCATAGTGATTAATCCCAACTATCCCAAGAACTAGTCTAATAACCTATATAGATTATTAACCCTTTCTGAAAGAGTTCGTGTGTTTTTTAAGTATATTAAGTGATAGAGGCGGTAACTTGGTTAGTTTTAACACAAGGGATAGGGTGCAAAACCTACCCTAGTACCCTGCTAATCTCATGTTCAATTGGTAATCTAATAACAAGATTAACATGATCTAAACCACCCGCAATACTACCAAAACCCAGGGTTACACGATAGTCAAAGGATATCTAACGAAACCATAATCTAACAGGAAACAAACATTATAACGATAGTAAATTCATGACTAGGCCAGCACTTGAAGTGCTTAGCCGCTCTTAGCAACAATACATCAAGAATTAATAAAGATAATCATGGATCAAAAGCTCATAATTCTTACAGAAGTTGTTTATGAATGATTAAATACAAAAGTAAGTTTAAGTGTGATCTCCCTTGGACTTCTGGTGGAATTCTTCGAGCTATGAAGGCCTTGATCACCCCTTAGATCTGTGGTGGAATGGTTGATATCGAATTGTCTGAATGAGGCCTCTATTTATAGATTTC
>BQNB010150397.1:0-10500 GCA_026074375.1 Tanacetum coccineum
TGGCAGTTTCTGTCTGTTTTTGGTCATTTAAGTCCGTTTTTAATGGAAAAAGGTATGTGTATTTAAGCACATACCACTAGTCCATCTACTTCTCAGTCCTCAAAACCCTTTCAATCAAAGAATAAAGGCTTAGTTGTTGAAACGTTTAATTAGGATGAGCAAGAAGTATCAGATGATAAAGAGGAAACTCAAGTCAAGGTTCTAATAGCTCTTGCTGATGATGAAATCTCTACTGGAAAGAATCATGCACGCAATGATGAATGGATAGACATCACCATGAAAAAGGTATATATTCTTCTTTCTATATATGAGGACTCATATTGGCAAACCTATCTCAAATATATCAACATTGACCTCAAGTATGTTGAAGATCAAAGATTAAACTTGTTATCAAAATATAACAAGATTATTTTTGAATTAAATAGTGTAGAGATGATCTACTTGCCTTAAAACAAGCAAAGCTTGAGGCTGTCACTTTTCAAGTTCAAAACAATGAACTTACAAAGTTAAATCATGCTCTTCAAGATGAACTTAAGGAAGAAAGAAAGGTCAATGAAAATGGCTAAATAGCTCTAATAAAGTAAGTCAATGTATCAGTGAGCAAATACCAAACCAAAAGAAGAAAGTTCTTGGTGGTAAACAGCTCACTGAATCATCATCCAAAATTAATGGTAAAGAGAACTCTTTCATACCTGCCTTCATGGATTATGACCATGAAATGGTCCCAAAATCCAAAGACTAGGTTGAGAGACTCAACCCTGACAGTAAACTTCCAAACTTTAACACTGGAAGAATTATAGTCCATGAAAGTCAAGTTGTCAATAAGTGTCTTTAACTCACTGAGGCAACCAATGATCCTGAGTCTTCAAAAGAGTCAGGATCAGAACCTCAAACCCCTCTACCTCCATTAAAAAATCTTCAGGGAGCTTCTCCAAGCTCTGAGGTAATGACATTGACTTACCAAGATCACTCTCTAAGGGAGAGATCTGGTTTGGGTACCATGAAACACACAAAGCCAGAAACTCAAAAATATTCAAACAAGAGTGTTTTAGGACTTGTCATTGTTTCTGATACTGAACCTGTCACTTCTTTAGTTCCTACTAAAGTCAAAACCAATGACCAAGAATCTAAAATTGATGACCTGACAAAACTGGTCCAAATGTTAATGGATGAGAATATTAACTCCACTCTCAGGAACCTAAATTTGTGTCCTTAAAGCCTGAATCATCTAAGTCAATTAACTCATCTAAACAAAGTTAGGAGTCTAAACCAAATGGCAAGAACCCTGATTCATCAAAACCAGTTAGACCAAAACTCCTTTAGAAACCCAAGCTCAAATGTGAGCTTTGCAATTATACTAATCATTCAATTGATGATTGTTATAGGATCCTCTACTACATGAAATGCAAGAAAGAGGATCATAGGACCTCAGATCATGATATGTACATTTCATCACTAAAATGTAGTCAAAACTACAAGGCACAGCCTTACAAGTATGCTTCTCCTTCCAAACAGATCCTAAAATCCAAGGCAAAGCCTTACCTACCATGCACTTATTGTAGCTTCAATGACCATCGCCCTGATGATTGTAGAAATTACCCTGAGTGTGGAATATGTGGAAGTTGTGACCATTTTACCTTAGGACACAATCGTGTCATTCTAGTCAGAAGAGGTGTACTAGCTGAGTCCTCTCAGTCCAGTGAGTTCGTCATTGGAGTGAGTTGCACCACTTGTGGAAGTAATGTGCACTCAACCACTGACCATAATAATTTTGAACACTTTAAGAGATGTGAGAAACTTCATGCTACCAAAGCCAAAGATCCCATAAAGAAGTGGGTTCACAAGAGAAACAAACCAAGTTTATTATTTGTGTAGAGACACATCAAGGAGCCCATTTAATACCTGGACAGTGGATGCTCAAGGAGTACGAATGGTGTCAAGATTTCTGCACAAATATGTAAACCAACCAGGTCCTAAGGTAGTGTTTGGTGATAATTCATCTTGTATTACTGAGGGATATAATTCAATAAACTATGGTGGTATTATTTTCTCTAAGGTAGCCTTTGTTATGGTATTAAATACAATCTAATAAGCATCAGTTAACTTTGTGATGCTAAATATATTGTTTAATTTAATGATAAGCAAGGAACAATCTTTAATGCTAACAAGGAAATTGTATTGATAGCCCCAAGAAGAAATGATGTATATGTCCTTGACATGTCATTACTGACTCCAAATGGAGTCTGCTTCTTTGCCAAAGCATCAGAAAGTGTAAATTGGCTATGGTACAAAAGGCTATCACACCATAATTTTAAGAACATTAATAAATTTACTAAGCAAAACAAGGGTCTTGGCCTTCCTTTACTTGTTTATTCAAAGGATAAACCATGTTCTGCATGTGAAAAAGGAAAGCATAAAAGAGCCTCTTTTAAAACTAAACAAAACTTCTCTATTAAGAAAAAAATGCTTGTGTCTTCTTCATATGGACCTCTTTGGGCCTGTCAGTCCAATGTCCATCAATCATGAGAAATATACCCTATTCATTGTTGATAAGTACTCAAGGTACACATTGGTTCACTTTCTCAAGAAGAAGAGTCAGGCAGCTAAAATGATTATGTCTTTTATCAGAATGGTTGAAAACTAAAATGATGTAAAAGTTAAACAAATCAGAACTGATAATGGGACTGAGTTTAGAAACTCTGAGCTTGAGAGTTTTTGTGATTAGAAAGGAATTTATCAGAACTTCTCTTCTCCCTATACACCTAAACAAAATAGTGTAGCTGAAAGGAAAAATAGGACTCTCATTGAGGCTGCTAGAACCATGATAAATGGCTTAGTACTCTTTAAGCATTTCTAGACTGAGGCAGTCAAAATTTCTTGGTATACTCAGAACAGATCAATCATTGTCAAAAGACATGATAAGACTCCCTATGAGATATTCAGAGAAAGAATTCCTCATACAAGCTATTTTCATGTATTTGGATGTCCTGTGTTTATTCATAATCACAAGGATCATCTAGTGAAATTTGATGTGAAAGCTGATGATGGATATTTTCTAGGATACTCATTCAACTCTAAAGCCTTTAAAGTCTTCAACACAAGAAGACAACAAATAAAGGAGACTAATCATGTTACATTTGATGAGAGTATTGAATCCATCAGGTTCACAAATACCTCAGTATATCAAATTGGAATTGATGACTCATCTAGATATCCTCCTGATGAATTTGCTCAGGAAGATGACCCATCTAGACAATATCAATCAAATTTTGATTTTTCATACTTCATCATTCCCCACGGTCATTCACTTACTGAACTCACCCAAGAAAATCATGTCCCTAAAGTAATTGCTCCAAATGAGTAATACAACCCTCATATTGAGGTTGTTGAAGGTCCCCCTGACCTTATAAATACTGAAGGGACTCAAGAACAAAATGTTCAAGATGAACAAATCAATCATTAACTCACTTAAGAGACTTCAGGGAATAACACTGAAAACTCAGTGCCTGTCACTAAATCTTTAGTTCCCGAAGTACCTTAGTCTCAAGATACCAATCATGCATCAAAAATTTCTGAAGAATATTAGTAATCTCTAACAACAAGAACTAGAGAGAGAAATTAGGAAGGAAGGAAGTATTTTAGAGAGAGAAAGACAAGAACATGAAATGCATAACTATGTGAAAATACAACCAACCAACCACCTCTCCAAGGCATGGAGAGGTGTATTTATACTTACAAATGGCACGTGGGTTTGGGCTTGCATGGATTAATCCATAGGCCTTTGCTAACTAACTATGTAAGTTTCTAAAAATTACTTAACGAGCTAACGATTGTTATCTATGGAAGTGACCGACACTTTCCTAGGAATTTCATATTCCTAACAATCTCCCCCTAAGGGAGGTCGCTCCATTTTATAAAAACTTAAACTTAGCATACTATGCTTTAACTTTAGTCTTGAGCTCGTTTAACTTCAATCATTAATCTTGTGGTTTGATGTAGTGATCATAGACTTTAGGTCTTGAGCTTGTTCTTTAGCTTGTCTTGAATGTGATTGTAGGATCCCGATTATCACTTCCACTTCATATAACGAACCACGAATCGATCAAGAAAAGAGAAAGAGAGATGATTTCTAGAGAGAGAAACTAGTGAGAGAGTTGAGAGAGAATTAGAGATATTATTTAGAAATGAAAAAGTTATATCTATTTCTTTTCCAAGTGGAAAAGATATATATATACCCCGACACATTAAGTGACGTTCGGGATATTTGACTAGGACCCGGGCTCGGGTTTTGCTTGGGATTAAACCCGAAACATATACAATATTAGATTAACTATCGAGCCCGATTCCCGATACATTTCTATTACAACGTTAACTAATTGATTGACCGAGACTTAAATACATAATGAACGAACTTCATGTTCGACTCAATATTTTGAGGCTAACAATCTCCCCCGAAGTGAGTTCATTGATGACACTCCTTCATGAGATCATGAGATTGCTTTTGTCGTTAAGCTCCTGTGGTCTTGGTCTTTCTCTTTGTTATTTGTTGTAGGCTTGTTCCTTCATGCTTTGCGATCTTGACTTTGAGCCTTCGTCATTGTCTTTATCGTCTATGCCATCTTGCGATCTTGAGTGTTTGACCAACATTCTCATACTGTGCCTCATCTTGAAAGCTTCAAATCAGAGTTTGCGGAAGTCTTTGTCTTTAAATCTTGAGCTTTCATGATAGATTGTCTTTGTAGAATGATTAAATAAATAAAAAAATAAACATGAATATGTGGTAATGATCGACTTTGGTTGATTGGGATACGTCACCACGTATAACTTGCAGTTTACCGTATGATAATCCAGAAAATTGATTAAAATCATCGACGTGTATACTTTATAAAAGCGTTTTGTAACACATCAGGAGTTTTAAGCTTTATATCAAAATTCATCAACCGTCAATTCATTTACTGGACCAAATCGATATCTAGTTGTCACAAGTTTGATTCATATAGAATCTCGCAAGTCACCTACCAAGAGCTTGTTTGATGTTGACTCAAGCAGGATTTCCATCTTCATTGTGAATACTTATAGTATCACTCGGATGTTCTGGCAAATATCACAAGGATATTGCGTAGGACTCTTGTTAACAGCTTGTGAACTTGATGATGTTCAACAAGTGTTTGAAATGGAATGTGTCCTAACGAGATTTAGATTGATCTCTGGGCTCTAGACTCGATTAGTGCATTTTGGTTTTAGTACTCAGAGGCTGGAGCAGACTGCCACCTATTCAATATCAACAATCTCGGAGTGAGATGTCAATAGATAACGTGTGTATCTCCGTGACAAATGAGACAAGTTTCTGTTGAGAGAAACCCGAATGGCTGGGAAGGGTTGTGCATTGCATCACTGGGTCCATGATGTCGTCTTCAATGTCAGCAATCAACTTGTGATTCTGACAGCATATGTATTGACCCGGTTTCTGCCTTAAGTTGTGTGGAGGGCTTCTTTGTTTACACCCTTTATCCATACATTTCTTTTTCATTCTTCAACGCCTTCAATGCTTACTAGGACGTCATTACTAACACCTTGTTGTGATTGTTCCAGTGTTAGCTCAATCTTAGTCGGCATTATTCCCATATACATTCATCTCCAATCATACCTAAGGACTGCTATTTCTAACTTTGGATTATCCTTGGGTAGATCCTCCGGTTTTGGTTGGATCATAGGATTGATTCCTAACCTAACCACCTTATGACTTCAGAATCGTCGTGAAATTAAGATGTTGTTGGGTATAAGATCGAACCATAAAACCTTTTCTTACTGTTCAGCACATTGAGTCGATTAGATCATATTTTAATTACATTTTCTCCCCTTATTTTAAATAATAAACACTTAGTTTTTGAAATACCTTGTGATTAAAATATGTCTTGAAAATTCTGTGGGAGAAAATATTATCAGCATGAATGGTTTGGAACATTTTGATAATGTTTTGAATACATAAGAGTTGTCGTTGTTGATGTATCCAAAAACATTAAAACTTTGTTTTTCGAAAAACTCCCCCTCAAAAATAGGACCAATTGAGAAATTGTTGTCTTTTGAAAACATTGTGAGGGTTGGAGTGTTGAACACACAATTTTGAAAGATTATGAATTGTCATCGAGAAATTCTTGAAAAATTGTGTTCAACTTTTGATAACCAAATGTTGAGACTTCTTCTTTCTAAGTTAAGGGTAGCGCACTGAAACGTACACTTTCCTTTTTCTTGAGCTAAAAACATTGAATGTCTTGTAAGAACAGCTCAAGACCAAGAAACGTTAATTTTCTCATTGTGAGGATAAGTTATTGTTGGGAATTACAGAAAATGACTAAGTGTCGTTTCTGCTGTTAGAGTTGCTCGATTCTGCTGACGGCGTTAAGTGGTTCCTGCTGATTATGTTCCTGCTGGTCATGTTCTCATTTCTGCTGACGGATATAGAATCTGCTGATCTTATTTATAGACGTGATTATTGTATGCAGGAATTATAGGAGATATATTAGGAAGAGATTGATGTATATCTCTCACGCGTTTTTATGAGATATTTTAGGAAGAGATTGATGTATATCTCTTACGCGTTTTTAGGAATCTTGTTTAGCAATTTAGGGTTTCTTCTCTATAAAAGAAACCTTTAGCATTAGGGTTTGGTACCGATTACGAATTATAAAAACAATTTATTATCAATAGAGAGATCCATAGAGGATCATTGTTTATATTTGTTCTTCTTTATACCGCATTGTTTAGTTTCCGCCTAAACAATTGTTAGAGTCTCTCACGTATATACTTGTGATTACATAAGTACTATACAACCACAAAGGCTAGAAGATCTATCTAGTTCTAGATCCTAACAAGTGGTATCAGAGCCTGGAGAGAGCCTCTGATAAAGAAGAATCACTTGTTACCACAACAAAACTTTGTTTCTCTAACCGTTAACTATGTCAGAACCCATGCCTTCTATACCTACTCAGTCACCATTCACGTATCCTAACCCTAATCCATCTGCTTCACCTTCATTCACTCAAGATGATACCTCTGAATCATTCACTCAAAATGAACCCACACAACCAATGCCTACATTCACTCAACCTGCTTTCTCACAACCAAATCAATCTATCTTCTCACAACCTGCTGTTCACTTTCAACAGACTCAACCTACTCAACCTACTGGTCAGCAGTACCCTAACAATGTCCAGTCACAACAGTTTCAACAGTTCCAAACAGCCACTATCTCTGCCAACAATGCAAAATTTCCTTATCTAGAGAAGGAAAAATATGAGATATGGGCTATGAAGATGGAGTACTGGATACAGAATGCTGATCATAATCTTTGGAGGATTGTTCAGCAAGGGAACAGTCCAAAGAGGTTGGGAAAAGATGCGAAAGGAAATACAATTGTTCATCCTCCTGTCTCTCTTGATGAGCATGTTGCTGTACAAAGGGAGAATAAGGTGAGAACCTTGTTGCTTCAGGCTCTACCTGAAGATCATATGCCCGATTTTCATCATTATGATGATGCAAGGGATATTTGGATGGCAGTTAAGGCTAGGTTTGGTGGGAATGAAGAATCAAAGAAGATGAGGAAGACCATGCTCAAGCAGCAGTTTACAGAATTCTCTGTGACAGAAGAAGAAGGCCTACACAAGGGTTATGACAGGTTTCAGAAGATTCTGAGCCAGTTGAATCAAGTGCAGGCAAGGCCAGACAATGATGACATCAACCTGAAGTTTCTAAGAGCACTTCCTTCTTCGTGGTCACAAGTTGCCTTGGCATTAAAAACAAGAGGTGGCCTTGAATCAATGAGCTTTGATGACCTGTATAACAAACTAAGGTCACTTGAACTTGATGTCAGAATTGGTCATAGTTATGGTGTGAAAGCTGCTGCTGCTCCCACTCATTCTGCTTTCATTGGAGCTGCCAGCTCTGGCTCAAAGCTTACTTATTCTGATCAGCAGAGTTAAATGAAACAGTATCTCCATAAGTGTTAAGTATGAGCTTGTCACTTTTGTAAGCGTCAACCAGTGCTTTGTAGAGATTCTTTTGTTCATCAGATATGTGGATTGACTTATTGCTCTTTGTCTTATCTATGAGAATCTTCTTCAGCTCTAATTTAGATAGGTTGGCAGCTAAAGCAAGAGATGTCTTGGATTCAGTGGATAAACGAGTCATAACCTTAGCTTCAAGTTGTTCATTTACTGTCTTCTCAATTTGTTGCAAAATCTTGGAGACTTGAGCTTTAACTTGTTCCTTGACTTGATCCTTGATTATTTTCTTAATGTTATCATCAAGTTTGTTGAGGAAGTTTGCATTTTTCAGCTTGGGGCTTCATCTCTGAATCTTTTTGGATGTAAGCAAAACAATAGTTTTGACGGCTTATGCATCCTTGTTGGGCAAGGTACGCATCAACAATGCCAGGAATAGAAGAAACTGCTTCAGCAAATTGGTTCGTTTGCTTAAACTCAGCGAAGTTGGTTTCTAAAGTTTTTAGTCTATGGTCAAACCCGAATAAAGAACCAAAGTTGGAAAGATCTTGTAGTGAGGATCTTGGAACAGTTGCTGGTATGGGTACTGGTGTTTGTTGCAGATGTGTAAAGAGAGGAGTGGGTGGAAGAGTTGCAGACAAAAGAGGTGGCTCAACATTTGTAGTGACCGGAACATCTACCAGTGAAGTTGCCTCAGTGTTAGGAGTAAATATTGTGTCAATACCTGTATCTGGACTAGGGTTGAGCATGTTAGAAACAAAGCCAGATGACACAGAAGAACTCTGCTGTTGATCTTCAGGATTGATCAGAGCGGTGATTATCACATGAGTATCTTCTGTTACCTGAGTTCCTTGAACATTAGGTAGTGAAGCATTTGTCATCATAGTGTCTCTTCCCTCCAGATTAATGTTCACATCCCTGTATAGTTCATTTGCTTTATCCTCTTCATGTGTCTTCATCCATCTCCTTTTCCTCAATATTCGCACCTTGAACTTCTTCATCACTGTCTTCATTACTTTCATCATCACTTTCTTCTTCATTTACTTCATCATCTTGTCTTGCTTCATCATCATGAGTGGAAAGCTTGGGGTGAACAAAGTCATCACCATCGTTATCTAAATTAGTTTGCTCATCATCATCATCCTGATTTGACATCAGCTAGAATATTCATCATCTTTGATTATCACCATCGTCAGCTTCATCACTTTATCAAACTGGCATCATTGTCAGCATCATCATCATTGTCTTTACTCACTTCACAACTTCAATCCACGATCTTACTTCTTTACTTGACTTCCAAGAGATTTGCTCATCATCAGATTTATAAGTCGGTACATCGGGAACCCCTGGTATACTACCAGTTAGTTCATCTGCACCTGAGCCGCTGGCGTGAGAGCTGTGAGTTGACTATTAGGCACTCATTTTGTGGCTAGCCTTTATTGTTCAGCTCCGTACAAAGAAACCGCAATATCACTGTTAAAACCTTTTCGACTTCTGTTACAGATGCTTCTTCGTGCAGGTTTATCTCCTTTTGCTACGGTCTTGATTCTTTTTCCTTTAGAAGCTTGAGTAAGCTTCGTCTTGGAAGATGATTCGGAATCAACTTTCTTCTTTGTAGATTTTGGTTTTGGAGTCTTTTCACCAGTAGCATAAGCATGGTAAGTCATTTCGGCTTCGGACTCCAGCATGGCTTGGTTGGAATCTAAGTGCTGAAGAAAATAGCGTCGTATACCTATGTGTCCTGATGTTTAGAAATGACTCTTATTGTGGTGAACATGAAGTCATCCCTGGCATAGTGCCAAAACATGTTGACATTTTTAAGCATGTATTCTCAGGTGCTTAACTCGTAATGTTAGGATATCATTTCATCACCAAACACAAAAATAAGAAAAATAGATTTTAGAGAGAAAGTAAAAAGAAAGAAAAATGGTTACTTGTTTATGAAAAGAAAAAATGAGAAGCAACACCCTCTCCACACTTGGAGAGGGCTTTAAATAGCTACAAGGATGGACTATACTTTTAGGCTTTGTGTTGGGCCGGTTCATAGAACAAATGGGCTTGAGCCCGACAACTAGGCCCAACTAGCTTAACTAAATTCCCGAAAACTACGTTTTCCTATACAAGGCTCGGGATTGTTTAAAGACCATCACTTTACTAAATATCACGGCTAACATTTCCTTTTATTACTTTCACTAATTCTAGCAGCCTTACCCTGAACTGATTGCTCGACCAGTGCACGGGCCATGTTGATTGCCTCATGCAAGGTAGCAGGCTTAGAAGAAGTGATATTTCCTTTGATTCCTTCAGGAAACCCACGAATGTACTTTCTAATCTTCTTGCTTTCAGTGGGCATCAATTCAGGACACATCAGAACTAGTTTATGGAAGCGATTGCTGTAAGCCTTGATATCATCTCCGATAGCGGCGCCAAAAACCTGATGTGCTGTCGTATAGGGTCAATTATTTGATTATCAAATTTTAAATTTATATATAGCCGACAA
>BQNB010150400.1:0-16039 GCA_026074375.1 Tanacetum coccineum
AAATTTATGACACTTCAAAGTCACGAAACATAAACCTAAAACGAAATAAGCCATAAGCCGAAACAAAATCAACATTTGCCATATAGAAATAAGTTCAGTTCGGCTCTTATAAATTCACAAATTTTAATCGGCAAGACTTACCGTAACCAAAGATAAACAAACTCAATATTAGCAGAGAAATAGGCGCTGTCATCCTCCACTTTCACAGCCGCAGCCGCAACCACTACTCGACTAAAAACCGGGTATTTGTGATGTTCAAGAAAACGCCCAAATTATGATAAAACCCTAATTTAAAGAATCAACATTTATATATTCTATACCTTCTTTGTGTTCATGGATTTTGCTCATCCTAGATATGTCCATAGCAACAGTCACGGTCTTGTAGTCTCCGCTACCATCTGCAACAAACACCAAGTTTACTGTCACTGTACCTATTAACTTACCCTAAAGTATAATAAGCAAATACATAGAGCTAGGTTTAACCACTTCACCACCATCACTTAACTTTGAATAGTCAAAAAGAGCTTTGTTCTCCACAAAATTTGCATCCCCATTCGGTGATCTGTTATTAATTTAGAAGCAGAATTAGAATAGTAATCACAACGAAAGTGGGTATATATAATATAATGATTTGTTAATTTCATTATATACCTATTTTGTGCTACGAAATTGAAGCCACCATGATAGATAACAGCTCCAGAAAGGCAAGCAAAATGAATAGCTCTTCTTTGTTTAATGAAAGGGTTTCAGATGATGGTTTTTGATTGGGCGTGTGTAGAAGAATCCTCCAGATGTATGTCGCCCCTGTATGTAGATACTGTTGAAGACTACGGTGGAGGTTGAAGGATGGTTTGAGAATGGGTGATGGTTCGAGAATTCAAAAGGGGAAGAACAATAAAATGATTGGTGGAGCAGGCCAGTTACATGGGCCAGGCTAAGACAATTAGGTTGGACAATGAACAGTTGTTAAAAACTACAGTGGAATTTTCAATTGCTATGATAATATATATAATGGAAGATAAATGGGTTAGCCGACTCTAGAGAGAGAAAGTGAGAGAGAAAATCTTTCTAGTGAGAAAAAGTGTAACTTGTATAATGAAATAACTAACCACCTCTTCCATGGCATGGAAAAGGCTTAAGTAGATGGTAGATTGTGTGTCAATAAGAGTTGCTATAATTGTATAATTTGTATATTTAGGTACGTATGCCTGCTATCATTTTGAGTATGAACAAATGGGCCAAATTGCTATTGAATGGTCCTATAGTTTATATTACACAACATTCCAGCTCATTGTATACCTACATTTATGTGTTGCGTTGCAGATTGAACAATACAAAACTGAGATTAAGAGGCTCAGGCATATAAAGATCGGTACAACAAAATCAGCATCACGGCTGGTCGAACCAATCCATCCCAGGTACTAATTCTTACCATGACACCATCTCTAAAACAATTTCGATGATCCCAAACCATCCTGTGACCTTATCAAACTATAAGCTTTGTTACTCCACAAGCATACAGTGATACGCTCAGATGCTTATAATTTCAATACGTTTGTTAACAACTAGGATTGTTTGATAACCTGCAAACTCTTATTTGATCATTGTGTGTCCAATTTAAATATGATTATAGCGTACCCGTACCATGCCTCATTCTTAGGTTCTGATAGTTGTCTGTGGGAGCCACAAATGCTTCTTTTTTAATAAATCAGTTAGAAGCTAAGAAATAAATATCCTTTTGTCCGGTAATGTTTCATGTATTTCCCCAACTACTTTAGATTCAACATACAGTTACTACCTGCTTGCACAAAAACACTAAGTGTGGAAGTATTCCTTAGTGTGAAATTAAGCCCATAGCGTGCTCCTAATTAACTGGTAATCTCATTTACAACAGGTTCCTAAAAATATCCATTCTATTGTTACCAGTATACCTTTTTCACAACGTCTAAAATAATGAAAAGCTAAAGTAAGCCACGTATAAGTTATAATATATTTTTTTGGTGAATTAACTTGCACTATTGTTTTTTGTGATGAAGCTTGGATCTTTGGAGGCTTTCCGTGGGTTTATGTGATAAAGATTAAGAATGAAGTCGCCGAGGTGTGCTTGGATTTTCCGACGCACCTTGCGCCGTCATTTTCACTCCGGGCACCAGTAGTAAGTCTCATTTTTTTTAAAAGTTTTTAATGAATTGGTGTTTAATTATTTGATCACTAAAAATGAATAGGTTACTGAAACTTTAAGAGCCTTTCTTAGTTTAGAGCGATTCAGACGCATTTGCGAAATTTGTCAAAATATAGATGATGAATACTTATGAACTTCGATAAGCTATAATCATGATATGCTCATAAGCCCAAAATTGTGACCTTCTTAGTATTTCAAAAACTTCATAATCCCTTAAGCTAAATAAACTTAAACAAACACTTCTTGAAACGTGCTGACTGTTGGTTCTTTGTTTTAGCAGACGAGTTTGAAAGGTGAGGCCACAAATGTTATGTCAGCGGACAATCTGTCATGAATCGAATGGTTGAAGGGTTCTCTTACAAGAGCGGCCACTTACACGACACAAGGTAAATTCAAGGATGTTGGAGGCATTTGCCATGCCATAAACCATAAAAAATGGACCATAAATGGCTAATGTTTTGAATTGTTTTTCAGGCTACCTTTAATGCACCTATGGGAGGCGATCCATTGCCTTTAGACTTGAGCAGTATGGGGAAGGGTCAAGTATGGATCAACGGCCAAAGCATCGGAAGATATTGGAGTATGGGCACAACTATATAAGATGTGAGTTTAATCGAACTGAAGAGACAACATATTCATATGCCTATTTGTTTACTTAAGCACTGAATTAGCTGCACTATTCCAAAAACATGTATACCCACCTTCGAGCTTAATCTTTTGCACAGCAAAATGGATACCACAAGCAATGGTTTTGTTGGATGATCTTGAAGGGATATATATTCCATTGGTTTCAGTTCTTGCAATAGAATGAAAAACGGACGATAAACGAAAGAAAAACGTACGAAAAAATGAAAAACAAAAAACAATATAAATAGCTTTAAAAACGTAACGAACACTAATAATATCGTTAAAAAAAAAACCTATATGACGATGGACTAAAAACGATCGAAAACGGACCCGAAAACATCAAAACCGAAAACGAATATGAACGAAAAAAAACGGACCGAAAAAAGGTCAAAAAAAGGACAAAAACATTCCAAATGTACTAAAAACGGGAAAAAAAAATTTTGAAAACGGACGAAAACGTCCCCGAAGACAATAATGGAAAGCGGACCGAAAAAAAAACGATCGAAAACGACCGAAAAACGTTCAAAACCCATATTGAAAACGGTCGAAAACTCAACGAAGAATTTGACCGAAAGCCGTTCCAAAAACTGAAATGAAAAACATATGAAATGGTCAAGACCTGACCGAAAACGTTTTCAAAACCATAACAAAACAGAACCGTAAAAAAATTTTATTAAACGTAACGAAAAAAAACGGATGGGGAAAAAACAGTCTAAAAAGATAACGAAAACCGTTTCAAAACGTTTTACGAAACGAACTAAAACCGTCGAAACATGGATCAAACGTTCAAACTGGACCAAAAAACGACCAAAACGAACCGAAATAAAACTTATCAAAAACTGGAATTTATGACATCATTATTTCGGTTAGTATATAAAGCATTTTATTGAACTTCTAAAAAAAATTAAAGTTTTAACCAAAACACTAATATAAACCCGAACCCTAACCCCATCTAGGAAACCCTACCCATCTAGACCCCAAAACTCCATCTCTAGACACAATGTCATCTAAGAAGACCCCATTTTAGAACCCAAAAATCCATCCCTAGACTTTCGTTTGAAACCCCAAAAAACCCTAACCCACCGACTTGTTTTTTTTTTTTTTTTTTTTGCCACCCTCCTATCGTTAAAAATCGATAGTTTTTTTACAATGTTAAAATAAACCATCGGTCCCCCCACACATCATAAATACTAAAAATAATCCCCTTATTGGCAAAAAAACCACCAAAAGAGGCGAAAAGCCATGAAGAAATTTAAAATCAATTGCCCGGAGTAAGTGTGCATGTTTTAAAAACCAAACAATGACCAGTGGCGGAGCCAGGATCTGGCGATAAATAGGGGCAAAATGTTTTTTTTCTCTCCCTCCGAAACAGCTTCCAAAAACCGCCATTTTTTTAGTAGCGTTGTTAAAGAGCCACTTTTTTTTAGTAACATTTTTAGCAGTTTTTTAAAGTTTTTTTTTTTTAGCCACTCTTAGCATCCTTTTTTTAGCAAACTTTTTTTTCAATAGCATTTTTTTTTTTTCATATTTTAAGCACCTTATCGGGGGCAATTTTGAGAATTTTTCAGGATGGGGGCAAACTAAAAAAATAATGCCCCCATAAAAAAATACAAATTTTTCACTAAGAAACAAAAATTCCCGCGTCCCCCCAGTTTTTATCGGGGGCAAACGCCCCCCCTATTTACTAAATTGGCTTCTGCCCACTGACCCATTGACTATAAAGGAATTACAACAATTTTTAAACAATAAATGGCATAATTTGATGCCTTATTTTACGCTTCTTCTTTTTGCTCCTCTTTTTGGCACCCGTCCCACGAGTAATCCTTTTAATCCGCACATGTATGTAGGGTGGGACCAAAAACCCGAACCAGACCCCCGACCCCAAACCCGATTAAATCATATTCAGTCCCGTGCTTTACTCGGGTCAAAAAAAATTTATTATGGGTCCACTCGAGAAACCCGCAAAACAATACAAGGCCAAATTGTTGGGTTACCTCCCAATTCAAAAAAATGTTTGACTTTTTACTCCGGGTGCGGGTTGAACCGTTTTAGTGACTGAATAAGATTTTTTTTTAATTTTAGATATATTTTTTTAGTAACTTACAAAACCGTATCAACCCTTATGGTTTTGGGTTGACCGACAAGCTTCTTCCTTTTTGACACCCGAAAAAAATGGCATCAATTCATTTTTAACTGGAAACGTAATGTTCCCCTCTCTTTAAACGGCTTTCATTAACTGTTTTTGAGTAAATTATCACCACAATGAGAGTAAAAAAGTAGTTCCCCATTTTTAACATAACCTGGAATAAATAAATACGTAAATTATCCCTTCCAATCACAAATTAAATAATAACATCGATATAATTTATTTATTTAACTAAAAATTATAATAAACATAATAATATGGATTAATTAGTGTATTGTGGTGTTTTTAGTTTTTTTTTGTGGAAAAATGGTTCGTTGTGGGTGGTTTAGTAAAATGAATTTTTGGGGGGGTGGCCCATGTGGTGGTTATGAAATCGGAACTAATTGGGGAATTTTTCGAAACGTTTTAGCGTCTCCTTTATTTTTTCCCCTTTTTAAATTAAAGTGTTAGGTGGTATTTTGTGGAAAAAACGTTTTGTATTATAGAGATTGTCGGTAGAGAAAATGATAAAGAGATAAAGACTGGGTTATATTATTTGTAAAAAAAAAGAAACAAGAATAAAGTAACCAGTGGTGTGGCTCACATGATTATGAAATTACCCACCTGCGTTTTTTTGTGAAGTGGTTGGAGGTATGCGTGAGAAATAAATTAGTGGTGGCCCTGGGTTAATACGAATATGGGGGGTTTTTTTTAAATGGTTTTTCAAGATTTGAAGATATATTAAAAGATGGGATAATGGTGGTGTGGGGAGACCCCCTTTTTTAATTTTTATGGTGTTTTTTTAAAGAAAAAAGAAAAAGAGTATAACCAATTTTTACTTATCATTTGCCCTCATTTTCAAATATCAAAAATGGTGTGATTTAAACGACTATCAAAAGGAGTGATTTAACGACAGTTAATGAAGGCCGTTAAAGAGAGGGACCAACGGCACATAACGTTTCCCATTTAAAGACGAACGATTGCTTTTTTTTTCTGTCAAAGGACGAAGCTTGTCGGTCAACGCAAACCACAAGGACAAATGGTGTAATTTACTCTTTATTTTATTAGACTCGATACAAATTGACCCGAATCCGACTTCAAATAGTCGGTATTAGAGGTGTACAAACCAGGTTTTTTGCCGTAACCAGTTAGTAACCGGTTTTTGGTCAAATCCGGTCAACCCGGTTAGTACCAAAACCGGTGTCAGTTTCGGTTAGACTTTTGAACCCGAAAAACCCCAACCGGTAGTAACCGGTTGGGACCGGTTAGTAACCCAGTTAATAACCGGTTATTTTTGTAAGCTACCAAAATGTTACTGACCAGGACCAATTTCAACATATTGACAGATATGGTATCTTGTTTCCTTTTCTTGGTATTTTCGTTTAGAAATGATAGCCCATGTTTTTTGTAATGGCCCATGCTGTTTTATAAGCCACTGATCAACTTATATTTTCGGTTGGTATTTTAAAGCCACTGGTCAAACATCAATTACATTAAACACAAAACTAATACGTTAAACATAAAATACATTAAACACAAAACTAATACATTATATTTTCGTTTGGTGTTTTATAAGTCACTGTTCACGTGTGCAGTGTGCTTGCCTGCTTCTTTCATTCATTCTGCACCTTTACAGAGAGCTTCCAACGGCCTTTTACTTTAACCCAACCGGGCCGGTTACTAACCGGTTTTCCAACCGGTAAACGGCTAGAAACGACAACCGCCAGTTATTCCCTAACCGAACCGTTATGGTCAATAACCGGAGTTGACCGGTTTCGGTTTCGGTATGTTATTTTTATGCTTGACCCGAATTAACCCGAACCCGACCAACCCGACTGATGACCTCTCCTGCAACAAAACAACAATATGCAATTTAAGCTCATTTAGATAAAATATAGAACACATAAATCTTACTTAAAAGAATTGTACATCAATCAAGAATTTAATCAAACAATTAGCATGCAATCTTCTCATATCACAACTTTGACAATGAAATGCATATGCGAATAAGCCATAATAGTCATCTTGTCGAGGTCGTTGTCATTTGGCAGCTAAATGGATATGCGAGTATAGAGATGCACATTGTGTTATCGGATCAGTAGCGATGTATATTGTGTTATTCGATCAGCTCCATAAGGTTTTTAGAGCAAAAAAGAAACCTATAACCCGACCTTAACTAAAAGTTACAGTAAAACAACAACATAAGTTATTACACACCTTTTGTTTTTTAGTGGTATAAAGAAACTAACATGGGTTTCGTGATATAAGAACATCAAGTTTTAACTTTTAATATTCAGAAAAGAAGACCATACTGATAATCGCAGAATGCAGACTTCGAGAAGGAAAGTAAATACTGACGGAAAAGTAATCGGAGATCCATGAGGCAGGACAGCCGGATGAAGGGGCAGACCTTACTGAGCAAATACTAGTTAATCCCTCCTTCCCAGATCAAATTGTTACCATAGGAGGAGGACTTTCTCTAGTTTGCAAGAACCAACTAAAGACACTCCTAACAAATAACATGGAGGTCTTTTCTTGGGAACCTGCTGACATGACCGGGGTGCCTCGAAGGATCATAGAGCACTCCCTCAATGTAAACCCGTCTCTGGAACCGTTTTGCCAGAAAAGAAGGACCTTTTCTCCAGAAAAAAGCGAAGCTGTCACTAATGAGGTAGCCGAATGGGTAGGAGCAGGAATAGTCCGTCCAGTCAAGTACCCAACGTATATCTCTAACCCAGTTCTAGTCAAGAAATGTGATGGATCATGGAGGATGTGTATTGATTTTAAAATTTTGAACTCTGCATGCCCGAAAGACTATTATCCCTTGCCTAGTATTGACTGCAAGGTCGAAGCAGTCATGGGTTTCAAGTACAAGTGTTTCCTTGATGCCTACAAAGGGTATCATCAAATTCAGATGGCAAGAGAAGATGAGGAAAAGACAGCCTTTTACACAGAGCAAGGGACATACTGCTACATGAAGATGCCATTTGGTTTAAAAAATGCGGGTGCCACCTACCAACGGTTGGTTGACTCAACTTTTCAAAGCCAAATAGGAAGGAACCTAGAAGCATATGTGGATGACATGGTTATCAAAAGCAAAGATGAGAAGGATCTCCTGGCGGACATTGCAGAAACATTCGAAAATTTGAAAGCAATAAACATGAAGCTGAATCCCAAAAAATGCTCGTTTGGTGTGGAAGAGGGCAAATTTTTGGGATACATGGTCACATCGGAAGGAATCAGGGCAAACCCCAAAAAGACAAAGGCCATATCGGATCTCACTTCCCCAAAAACATTGAAGGAAATGCAAAGTCTCAGTGGAAAGCTAGCTTCGTTAAATCGGTTCCTGGCCAAGTCAGCCGAAAGGGCTCTCCCTTTCTTCAACACTCTCAAAAACATAACAAAAGAAAACAAGCACGAGTACCGATGGACCCCGGAGGCAGAGGAAGCTTTTCAGCAGATGAAGAGGCTGATAATATCCCTTCCATCATTAACACCGCCCTTTCCGAAGGAGACACTGTATGCATACCTAGCAGTGGCAAACGAGGCTGTCTCAGCAGTACTGCTGACAGATCGAAACGGAAGACAATGCCTAGTCCAGTACGTGAGCAGAACGCTAAATGATGCCGAAAAGAATTATTCCCCTCTGGAAAAGCTGGCCCTTTCCTTAGTTAACATGACGAGGAGGTTAAGAAGGTACTTTGAAGCTCATTCTGTCAAGGTCATTACAGACTAACCCATAAAAATATACTTAGCAGAACTGAATCCTTAGGGAAGTTAGCCAAGTACGATGTGGAGATAGGGACATACAAAATTTCGTTCCTACCCAGGAATGCTATAAAAGGCCAAGTCCTGGCAGATTTCCTGTCCGATGCTCCGGATGGAGAGGCAGAAGAAGAGTACTTTCGAATGCCCGAAGTACCACCTGAGGTAGACGACACTGAAATCTGGACGCTTTTTACGGACGGAGCAGCCAGTCTAAAAGGCTCTGGAGCAGGTCTCGTCCTAATCGGACCTAGTGGTTTGGAGTATACTTATGCCCTTCGGTTAACATTTGTCAGTACAAACAACGAGGCAGAGTACGAGGCTCTCCTGGCAGGGTTACGCATTGCAAGAAAGATGAAAGTATCAGGCATAGAGGTGAAGGTAGACTCCAAATTGGTTGCTAATCAAATCAATGGGGCATATGAAGCTACCAAAGAGTCAATGATCAAGTATTTGGCCAAAGCCAAGGAGTTTATCTCAGAATTCAAGACGTTCTCCATCGAGAACATACCAAGAGAAGACAATCAGAAGGCAGATATTTTAAGCAAGCTGGCTACAGTTCCTTTCAGCCACCTCACCAAAGAGATTCTAGTGGAAGTGCTAAATGAACGATCAACCGACGCCAAGGATGTACAAACCATTGTGGAAGAGGAAGGGGAGAACTGGATGACTCCCATCATCAAGTATTTGGAAGAGGGAATAGCCCCTTCGGATAAAAATGAGGCACGGTCCCTGCGTGCCAAGATAAGCCAATACGTGATAGAGTCAGGAGTATTGTTCAAAAAAGGATACTTGGTCCCGATGTTGAGGTGTGTAGGTCCTTTGCAAGCAAACTATGTAATTCGGGAAATCCACATGGGATCTTGTGGAATGCACATAGGCCCAAGAGCCCAAGATCAAAGTCCAGGAAAGCAATGCGGCAAGCTATTACTGGCTCCACAAATGCTGCTGATGCTAAAGATGAAGTGAAAAATTGACTCATGCCAAATCACGTCCCCAATCCCAAGACTCCCCAAGACACCACATGAACATCCAATGCATGCTCCTTGGCCCTTTTTTCCAATGGGAATGGACATCCTAGGACCATGTGACACCAAAGCTTAGAGATGATCAAAGTTTGTTAATGTAGCAATTGACTATTCCACAAAGTGGATAGTAACTAAGCCTCTGGTCAAAATAACAGGTAAAGAGGTGATCCGCTTCTTGTATAGAGACAACTTATTTGCAGGTTTGGCCTTCTCTAACGATAATAGTCACCGACAATGGAGCACAGCCTGGTAAATGAACCATTCAGAAGGGTGGTTGCACCAGATCACATCCAACAGATGACACCTCAGAAGCCACCCACAAGCTAATGTTTAAGTGAAATGCCAAATATAAGCCACTGGAGGGGATCAAGACCAGGCTAGGTAGGGAAAGAGCTGGTTGGGTAGACGAGCTGCCAAATGTGCTATGGGCCCACAGGACCTCAATCAAGCAAAGCAATGGTGAAACTCCTTTCAGTTTGACCTATGGAAGTGAAGCGGTCATCCCGGCTGAGATAGGAATCCCATCTTATCGAACCTTAATGATACGGGAGGAATACAATGAGGAGGAGCAGCGTTTGAACCTAGATTTGTTGCAGGAAAGAAGAGAAGCAGCTGCTGTACGAGAGGCCAAGTACAAAACAAAGATGGAACAGTACTATAACAAGAGGGTCCGCCCAGCTGGTTTTAGGCCGGGAGAGTTTGTGTATCGAAGGAATGAAGCAAGCAGGATGGAGAACGAAGGAAAGTTGGGACCAAATTGGGAAGGCCCATACAGAGTCACAGAAGCATTCGAGAATGGCTCTACAAAGTTGCAAACAATGGAGGACAAGGTGGTGCCTCGAACATGGCACGCAGTTAATCTACGCAAAATCTACTTTAGTATTTATTGTTTTATGAATTCTGTAATTACAAATGCTAATCAATTAATATTATAGCCTTTCCTTCTAGTTCAAAAGGAAAAGGCAATTTTCCAATATTGATAGCAATCCATGGAACTGACCGGATCGCTACCCCCCTGACAAAATAAATCCCACAGACAACCAAGTCACAGGGTAAAAGTAATAAGGAAGGGCACAGCCCCTTCGTACAAAATAAATCCCACAGACAACCAAGTCACAGGGTAAAAATAATAAGGAAGGGCACAGCCCCTTCGGACAAAATAAATCCCAGACAACCAAGTCACAGGGTAAAAATGATAAGGAAGGGCACAACCCCTTCGGACAAAATAAATCCCACAGACAACCAAGTCACAGGGTAAAAATGATAAGGAAGGTCACAGCCCCTCCGGACAAAATAAATCCCACAGACAACCAAATCACAGGGTAAAAATGATAAGGAAGGGCACAGCCCCTCCGGACAAAATAAATCCCACAGAACCAAGTCACAGGGTAAAGATGATAAGGAGGGGCACAACCCTTCCGGACAAAATAAATCCCAAAGACAAGTCACAGGGTAAACCACACGTATTTTTTTAAAAAAAATTGGGAAAAAGTAGAAGAAAAGGCAAAGTCCTTCTAGACGAAACATATGGTAGATATGGCAAAACCTCCTAGGACGAAGCGACCTCACGGTAGTTCAACCTACATGAGAGTTAGCCCATTCGAATACAAGTGAAATAAGCAAACAAGGGAGGAAAGTACGACATATGCAAAATTTACAACGGCACCAGAATAAGTTACAATTATCAGGCCTAAAAGGGATACGTTTGATCCAAAATACAGATTAGTTCAACACAAGACCTATCTATTACAAATGGCAAAAGCTAAGTCTTCCCAGACGGAAGAGCTTTGGAACCTCCGGAAGCACGATCAGGGTTTTGAAGAGAGGGACCAGTCTTGGACTTCGAAATCTCTCGAGAGGCTGTATCTTTCGAACCGGCCACCTCCGCGGCTCTAACAAGTTTGGGGGCAAAGGCAACACCCCCAGAACCAGCCTTGGGAGCATCCTTTGGAGGAGGGGCAGGATGAAGTTTTAGGAGATCTTGCACCGACTTCTCGGAAAGGTGAGAGATACGATCCACATACGAGTAAGTCTTGGAGAACAACCTCTCGTACTCAGCATTCATCTTCTTATCAGAATAAGCATCAAACCCGTTCATCCTCATCATAATCTCACGAAGCTCCTCTTCGGACCTCGCCTCAGCCAGACCTTGTCCCCATCCAGTCTGAAGTGCATAGTTGAAAGGAACAGAGAGAGACTGTTTATATTCGTGGCTCTGTAGGAGACGTCCCACCACAGTGGGAAGGAGCTTCTTAATAGCGTCAGTCTTCTCCCTTTTGGCAAAAGCAAGTTGGGTCCGGAGCTCCTCATTCTCCGAAAGTCTATCACTAGAAACCCTTTCAGCATAAACCAATGCAGAGTCTTTTTGGGCAAGCTGATCTTCCAGGTTTTTCACAACAGAAGAATGGACCTCATCGGCACTTTTCAATTGTTGCTCCAACTCTTTGATCCGAAGGTCCTGTTCAGCATTGGTAGCCATTAAACCATCCTTTTCGGCTTGAACAACAGCAAGATGCTCAGAACATTGGGCATGCTCCTCGCGGAGTTTCCTATGCCTCTCGGACAAGGTGTTGTAGAAGTTCTGGACAATATCAAAGTCCTCTCGAGTCCGAACAAGATGACTCCGCGTAGTCTCAAGATCCCCTTTCAAGGCATGGTGGGTGTCATAAAGGGACTCAAACTGACGGAGAGCATGGGCCTGTGCCATAGCACCACGGGCCAAGGTAAACCAGGCTCTATCCAAAACAATGTTATTGTCCAAAAGATGCATCTCCTCTTGAACGCCAGGAGGAGTAAGGTTAGCCATTAAATCACGACACTCCTCCGGAGTGGTCACTCGGCTCCTCTGATGGATTCCCCAAGTCGGAACAAAAAGAGACGGAGGTAAAGAAGACCCAGCCCCATCGGCACCAACACCTGTGGAACACCGCCTATTAGCAACAAAAAAAAACAACACATAAGAGAATGAAGAGGAAAGGAAAGACAAACCTCTCAAAAGGGGATCAGGCATAGGAGTCTCCTCTTGAGCAACGGACTTCCCATTATCCGGACGGGTTGCAGTAGGAGGGATTGACTCAGCTCCAAGAACAACCCGTTCCGTGGTGTCGTTAACATGCCTCTCCGGTCCCTCAAGGTTAACCTCTTCGTCCACATCATCATCAAAATTACCATCTCCAGTACCAACAACCCCTGAGTGTTCATCATGATGCTCTTCACAAGGGTGGGTGGTGGTATTAGCAGAATCATGCGGAGGAATCTCAAGCAAGTTATCCCCCTGAGCTTGGGTAGGGGAAACCACATTTTCACCCCTAGAAGCATCCGAAGTAACCCCCTCTATAGTCTGAAGAGGAGTAGGACAAGGGATGTGATCAGTAGCTTTCTCCTTACGCCTCTTCGAACCCCTCTCAGGCCCACTGGCACCTTCGGACCCCCTGTTCTTATCAGTCTTTCTCTTGGCAGCAGCCTGCGCTTTCCTTATCCTGGTGGCCACTATCTTTGGATCTGAGGCCTCAACCCTTTGTTGAGAGTCCGTCTTGCCAGGAATTGGCTCATCGCTACTAAGTGGGTCTCATCGCTCCTGAGTGGTGGCTGGTGGTTAGTATTGTTGCAGGAATGTACGTCTGGTTCCGGTCAAGCTCTCCTCACCTCGATAGTTTATCCCGGAAAGAAAATGGAAGACGTAATACTTCAGGACATCGTTAAATAACTACATAAAAAAAACACAACAGTCGAGGAATACTACGGGAGGGAATATATACAAGGTCACATTACAATATACAGACGATGTAAGATAAGTGCCCTCTCGTTACCATTGCCCTCCGGATCTTTGAACAAAGGTAGAATTTAGGATAATTCACTTAGCATGAAAGAGCAAGTCCCGCTCGGGAATTCCACGAATATCAATGGGTTGGTGGGTCAGAGTGGACAACATATGCCTATTCATCGAAACCATCTTTGGGTGCAGGGTCACTTATATCCGAATACATGATGTATCCGAGCTACATTGCAGTCTCGGTAATGGCTCTCTTCGGTCTCAAATTTAAAAAGATCCAAGCGCTGCCTTTCACTTCTCATACAAAGAGAATGTTTTGTTGAAGATCTTTACCCCGTAAAATCTTACCAGCGTCGTGTGCTCGTGGCTAAGCGTAGAAGGTAAGATCAGGGATCGCGTGGCTGTGGTGACGCGGGTAGGGTTAGAAGTGTGGTGGCGGCAGGGTGGCTTGGGTTAGGGTTAGAAGTAGTGATGCAAGAAAAGTTGTTCAATAGCATCACAAGTGTTATGAAATTTAGTTATGAAAAAAATTTGGGCTTGATCATGAAAATTGAAACATGAATTTTATAACGACTTACAAGAATATCAACAGGTCTTTATAAAGCCCAACCAAAAACCGAAACCGAACCAAACCGAAAATAATCGAACCGAATTCGCCAAAATCGAACCGAACTACTAATTCGGTTCTCGGGTTGGATATGGGTTTGGCACTCCGAACTGAAAACCGAATTCATATAAATATATATTTTTTTATATTTTTATATATAAATAAAATTAATATGTTATATGTTATCATAATATAAAAAAAACATTTTTTATGTTAATAATAATTTTTTGTTTACTAAAAATCTATATAATTATTATTATTTTTTAAATAGTGAAATTCGGGTTATTCGGGTCAACCCGAGAACCAAAACGAATTTAAATTCGGTTTTTGGTTCGGTTAGGTTGAATTCTAGTTTGATTCGGTTCGATTTTCGGGTTGACCCAAAAAAGAATTTTAACCGAATAACCCGATAACCGAACCGATCAACACCCTTATTTTACAACGACTTACAATTTATAAAGCCCAAAAACTTGAAAGTGGATCTGTTCCATTTGATGTGCAAGTGTTCTTGAAACATGAAAAGTGGATACACTTTATAATTTATAAATGGTATGGCTGTAAACGAACTGAACGTTGAACATTTCGTGAATCGTTCAGTAAAAAGTTCATTTATTTATTAAATAAACGAACATGAACAATATTTTGTGTTCGTTTAGTTAAATGAACGAACATGAACAACCTTATTTCTTAATAAACGAACATGAACAACAAATTTTGTTCGTTTAAGCGATCGTGTTCGTTTATTTATCCGGCTAAAATTAAATGAACGAACATGAACAAGACTCCGCCCGTGTTCGTCCGACGCGTTTACAGCCCTAATAAATGGAACTCCAATTTATAAAATAATCACGCAACACAAATTTATAAAGTGGATCTGTTCTATTTGATGTGTGCAAGTGTTATGAAATTTAGGGTGCGTTTGGTTTGCAGAATGTTTTTGTTGGAATTGGAATGTGTTTGAGGAATTGAAATGTTAAGGAATTGGAATGTTAAAGAATTGACACCTCTTCAAAGGTGAGATACAAGCAATCACTAACCAAATTCGCTATTCCAGGAATTAAGGAGCGATGTCCCCAATGTATAACCGACTTCACAAGGCACAAGCTAGTATAGGTCGTCTACCTTCATTCCCCAAGGTGTCAAGAACATACTAGTTCCAAAACAGTACATCAAGTATAATAAATACCCAAGCATTTACGTACTGAAGGGCAGCATTAAATTCACCACCCACACACATTTATTACGGATACCCCTTCATCTCATACATATAAAGCCCTTCGGCCTTACAAAATACTTACTTTCACGCCCGAAAAGATCAAAAGCTAGTCCTGATCGGGCAACACCCGGTCCGAGGTTAACGGTATTTCTCTGTCTTACTTTCAGAACTTAGTGGATAACTCATCTAGAAGCGTGGGAGCACGCCTATACCTGCTAATTTTCATTTGTTTTTTGTATTGTATATTCAAGCTTTTGAATTTCGATATTTAAATGTATTTTGGGACAATTTTAACCTTACGATTTTAAACCATCATGGTCAAAACGAAAGGTAAGTTAGTCACTGTACATGAACAATATATATACAAAAGTTGAAATTCAAAAGTTTTTGCGTATAATAGCAAAAACCAGAAGTTTGCTACACAACCCCTTGAAAAAGTATCAAGTTATATACATTTTTAAGTAAGAAAAATGGTAGTACTTCCTAACAATATGACGACGCCAAGTAGAATGATCAATGACCAAATTGAAAAAGAATAGGAGAAAAGTTCATTTGCATACCAGTTTTTTCTCTCATACCAAAGGACAAATCTTCACCATCCATTTGAGTTTGATCTAATGGTAAGGATTAATCTAAGATTTAACTTTATTTAATGAATAAGATTAAACCTTAAAAAACATCCACCACCCCTTCTTACCTTTGTGTTTTTTAATTAAA
>BQNB010150401.1:5654-16039 GCA_026074375.1 Tanacetum coccineum
GTGATTATTAGGACTCATATACTCCGCCCAAACGTGCTAAACAATTTCGAATACCGAAGCACATTTTGAGGGGGAGCGTTTCTGAAAAAAAAAAAAAAATCAAAAAACGATCGAGGTACTAAACGCTTTGATATTTATATCATAAGTACCTTAATTGAATTTTCAATTGGTTTTATGGAAAGGAGAACTGTACCAAAAGACCGACCATGCATTTTACTTAATTGGAGTTATAAGGTTGGTAAGGTTAGGTACTATTCCCAATGATCCAGCCATAACCGGAGGGATCTACCCAGGGACAATCCACTAGTTAGTGTAGAAGTCCTTAGGTATGACATATAAAAGGAGTAAAAGTGAGAATAAGGGAAAAGTGCCGACTGAGATGGAGCTAGTACTGGAATAAACCCAACAAGGTTCTAGTCATGAAGTCTCGGTAAGCACTGAAGGGGTTGAAGAATTAAAAAGAATTGTAAAGATAAAGGGTGTAAAGAAAGAAGCCCTCCATACACTTAGGCAGAAACCGGGTCAATACATATGCTGCCAGAATCACTAAGATGATTGCTGACATTGAAGATCGACATCATGGACCCAGTGATGCAATGCACAACCCTCCCTAGCCACTCAGAATCTCTCAAAAGATTTCTGTTTCATTTCTCACGGAGACTAAACACGTTATCTATTGACTTTCTCACTCCGAGTTAGTTGATATTGAACAGGTGGCAGTCAGCTCCAGCCTCCGATTACTAGAACCAAAACGCACTATTGAGTCTAGAGCCAAGAGATCGTCAATTAATCTCGTTAGGACACATATCCAATTCTCTTGTCTTTCACACACTGTGGAAACAAGTCTATCCTAAGAGTCCTACGCATTATCCTTGTGATATTGCCAGAACATCCGAGTGAAACGAAGGTTCTTCACAATGAAGATGGAAATCCTGCTAGAGCCAACATCAAACAAGCTCT
This sequence comes from Tanacetum coccineum, assembly GCA_026074375.1. Taxonomy (NCBI): domain Eukaryota; kingdom Viridiplantae; phylum Streptophyta; class Magnoliopsida; order Asterales; family Asteraceae; genus Tanacetum; species Tanacetum coccineum. The sequence continues at coordinate 6,615 of BQNB010150401.1, forward strand.
TGGTAGGTGACTTGTGCGATTCTACAAGAATCAAACTTGTGTCAACTGGAAAGAAACGATGGTGCGATTCTGTGTGAATCAAACTTGTTCCAGTATAAGAATTGACGGTTATTGATCATTTGACAAACAATCAAAACTCTCGAAGTGTTACAAAATATTTTCATAAGAAACACTTAGACTGATTTTTCAAATCAATTTTCTCTTTATTGCTAACTGTTTCATTACAGGATAACTTAAAGATGGAGATGGAGATGGAATTTCCCAGTTCCTGAGATATCAAGTGAATAACCGAATGCTCAGACACGACCTACACTTGTTATGAAGTTATGAAAGACCTCATAAAGGTGTCAAAGCTTCCGCAAACTCTGATATCGTGTATTTCTTCACAAGTGCACAAGATGGCGATCCATTACAAGATGATGTAAGATTATGTTTGGGTGATGATCTCAAGAAAGCTCAAGATCACAATCAAAGACAAGTCAAAGATGAATCAAAAGATCACTACCCCAAATGTACAAGATATCAAATGTCTACGAGCTAAAGACTGAAGTGATTAAGTTTAGTATTTTCAGGGGTGACCTCCCTTAGGGGGAGATTGTTAGATATTAGAAAAAGACTCGGTCACCCCGTGTATTTTACTGTTTATTATAGCTCGTAGTTTAATAGTTAATAGTATGATTTTCGGTATTAATCCGGGTACTAATACCCGGTATATTGTAAGAACTATATAAGCCTCTTCTAACTTTGGAAGAGGAGAGCTAGTCATTTTTCCTTTTCTTATAAAACACATTTTCTCTCACTAGAAAATCCCTCTCTTGTGTTTCTCTCTCTAGAAACTAGCCAAGTCCAAGAATCGACCCCGTGTTATGATATATGATATACCACAACTGTTTTAGCTTATTTCACAGCTTATTCGATAAGCTGTGTTTCCCAACTTATTTTTCTTAGATTCCTATTTGTTCAAGCTATTTTTCATAATTTTTATAAAACGTTTAGTATTTTTTATATTTAATTTTCTTTAAAATCGTTTTTAATTCATAAAAAAGTATAAAAAAGTCAAAAAAATATAATTCTTTTTTAGAAAATTTTCTTTTATCATATAGTTTCTAGGAAAATTAGTTTAGCTTCCGTAGGGTTTAAATTGCAAAATTTCTTTTTTTTAAAGAACGGGATTCATTCCCGTTCACGTTTTTTGTGATTTTAAGCTCAATTCAACTCCGTTTTTGTTCTAATTTTTTTTAAACTTAATTTTTTGTCAATTAGAGTCTATTAAAAGTGAAAAATTTCTTTTAGGGTTAATTTTGGAAATTTAGGGTTTTTAATCACCATTTAGGGTTCCCGTTTTGCGTTTTTAGTTAAAGTTTAATTTCCCGTTATTAAAGTTAGGTTTAATTGTCCTTTAATTTCTGGACTTTTTGAGTGTGATAGTAAAGCTTGGTTATTCAGACTATTGTTAACTAAACATAATGCTTGCATAACTCATCTTGGAGGATCAATATCGAGAAAATCTTAGGCGAGTTTATATGTTCTATATTCTTTTTATTTTTCTGTATTTCATGTATATATTTATAACAACGAGGGCCGTTTTATATATCATCTAAAGGAGGAGGGAATTTAGAAACATTACTTGTCATTATTTTCTTAATAATAATGCTACTTTATGCTTTAGATTTTTAAATAAATTTAGCAATTTTTTGTGAGATTTATTAGTTGCATACTTGCAAACAATACACTTATTTCCATATTGTGGATTATGCTATTCTGTTTCCTCTATTTTTTTACCCAAAAATTTCAATAATATATGGTGTAGTCGGTGATCGTAGTTATACTTTAGAAATTAGGCTTGTCTTTACTATTCGAGACACCATAGATGAGTATTATTCTTTATAATTTCGAGTGACTTGTTTAGATTGGTAAATTTCTAGGATTAAACCAAAAAGCCTATACAGAGATCGTGGTACAATAACCCATGTAATTACCTAAAATCAAGGGATGTCCCATGATTACATCACCGGTTTTAGTGGAGAGGCATGCATGCCCAAGCCTATTTCTATCATTTATAAATAGCTTAGCATGCCATTTAGGTTTGAACACAATCTAAACACCTACTTTTATACATACACCACTCATGAACACGCCGAGGAGATTAGCAAGGCCCAACCCATGCGCTGTTACTTAGCGTAGCGTTTCCTTTGGTGGTTGTAACAGGTTACCAACACTTGGCATGTCACCCCTCAACCTTAACATCCTTTCCCATCACCATCTGCAAGGCCTGGTAGTGCTATATTACAATCAAACAAATTTGTTTGTGATTATTATACTCCATAGCATTTGTCAACCTTTTCGTTTAAATTGGTGATTCCCTGTGTAGTATTTTAATACTCGTAATAAGAACCATCAACTTATCTTAGGAACTTATGTTTTGGAATGTTACTAATTACTTATAGATCACTAAAATGATCAACATATTGAAACTAAAGCTAACGCAATTATAACAGTATGCATACATTAATTTCTATTTATTTAAAGGGACAAAGTCATTAATTACCAACGTACTTTCAAAAAATTTCCAATCTTACAAGTATTGTGGTTTTAATATCATTCTTATTCCTCAATTGATTGTACGGTACTATAGACACATGTAATTACTCCATATTTCATCAGTTCATTTTTTTCCATGTGGCGTTGACTATCGTTGACTTTTCCACCTCAACCATCTTCATCTTCCTCCCCCTTTAAGCAAAACCCCCATCGACTTTATTAGTTCTTGCAAACCTAAATTCAGTTTGAGCAATATTAAGATCCAAACCACCAAAAAATTCATCTTTATCATCGGTAAACCCTAAGTCACTATGAGCAATATTAAGATTCAAACCACCAAAAACTTCATCTTTATCATAGGCATTATTGATTCTCCCTCACATGAACTCAAATCGATAATATTAAGGCTGAAACCACCAAATTCATCATCTCTTACATCAATAGTCTCTATTCCTGATAACCCCATTTTAACTTCCATATCAAAATCTAATTTTTTGTTAAATTCCAAAGCACTTTCAAATATTACTGCTCTCGTTACCGCTAGACTCTATACCACACTTGGAGCAAAAAAGAATAAGTTTGCCGAAAAAAGATGAAGTTCGCCGGAAAAGATGGAGATGTTGGTGATGGTTTACATAAGCAAAAAGTACTAAGGGTTAATTGTATGTCCTACTTCATGTGAAATGAATGAAATATGAAAAAGTGATTTATCTTTTTGGTTGTTGGTTGTGGCATAGAGAGAAAAGAGATGAAGGTGGCGTGCAGATTGAGATGGGAAGCATTTTTGTGGTGGATGTGGTAACTGTGATGAAATTAAAGTGGGGGCGTGATGTTTGACTAGGTAGTAATATTAAATATGTGGGGTGAGGTGGAACAACTTGTGTCGAGATGGCGGAAAACAAAAAAATCAAAATTAAATTTCACCGGTTAAAAAAGGTGACGTATATTTTTACTTTTCATTAACGGTGAACTACACGAGTAACCATTGTGCTTGTTGGTAAGTTTAAAAATAAAAATAAAGTTTGGAAGGTAAGAATGATATTAAAACCACCATCTTGGTAAGATGTAGAAATTTTTGAAAGTACGTTGGTAATTAATGACTTTAAAAGCTCGTTACAAATTACATCCCACATTGCACTGTGAGTCGTGACTATAAATAGGAAGGAAGGTCTGATTAAAGTTAGTGAAGTTCAAATTATAGAAGGACATAACCTTTTTAGTACATGGTTCATGCCATTGTTCATGAATCATGAGACAAGAATTCAATATTGTTGCCCTTTTTAGACTTACACGCTGCCTTTAATTCCATAAAATAAAGTAACAGAAAGAACTTGGTTTGAGCAGCTTTAACTAAGATACGTATACCTTTTGCATTTATCTTTGTAACATGAGCTACAAGAAGCTTGAATATGTCGACGTGTGTTTTGGTAAGTTTAACACACATGTGCACGATGCACCCTAAACAAAATAACTGATTAGGATTATGAAAAAGTCTCGGTCACCCCCGTGTATTGTTTAGTATAGCATAGCTCGTAGTTAGAAAGAATCACTTGTATATATACCCCTTCCCACCCATGGGAAGGGGGTTGGTTTGGGAGTTTTCATTTTGCTATAAGTTTACTTGCACTTTCTCTCTCTAGAAAGACACTCTCTCTCTCTAAGACTAATTAGCCAACCCATCATCCATTACTTGTGTTATGATCTCTTGTATACTACAATTGGTATCAGAGCACATGGGATGATTAGCTAGATTGTGTGTGCGTTTTCTTGGTTAGTTTAGATCAAAAGTGTGGTTTTAGAAAGTTTATGGTTTTATTCTTGACACTCTTTGATTCTCATGTTTGTGATGTTAAAGTGAGTGTTTTATAGTTGTTATAACTCTCTAGGACTAAGTTGTGCAAAAGAAACCAAGTGAAAACGTTCAAAAGGGTGATTTTTAAGGGTTTTTAGGTGAAAAAGTTCGTATCTTCGTCGTTGCGTTTTGACCTTCTGTGACATTCTTGGTTGCGTTTTGGGTGAAGGATGCATATTGCGTTTTGATCATTGCGTTTTGACCTAGAGGTTGCGTTTTGATCGTTGCGTTTTGATCATTGCGTTTTGACCTAGAGGTTGCGTTTTGGTCGTTGCGTTTTGACTACAGGTTGCGTTTTGAAGACTTTTGTTGCGGTTTGACTAGGGGACACTCTGCCCAATTTTTAATTGGTTGCGTTTTGATCAAATCGCATCGTTGCGTTTTGATAAAACCTTAAGAGTCTCCATTGCGTTTTGACTCGAGACTCTTCATTGCGTTTTGAGAATTGTCATTGCGTTTTGATAATTCTTCATTGCGTTTTGACTCAAAACTTCACTGCTTTTTGACAAAACCTCAATCAACATTAAGTTAACGTTAACTCAACCAAACCAAATCTCAATCAAAACGACATATCACCTAATCCATCAAACAATCATCACTTTTAACATACAATCACTAATCATTGATCGATCAACTTAATCATATCCGAGTAATCATTATGGCTATCTTTTCAGAGGAATCCAATGTGCCGGTTCGATACCGACACCGATGATTGATAAGCTGACTTTGCTTCATGGCAACAACGTATTAGACTATACTGTCGGGGTAAGGATAATGGGATAAACATCTTAAAGTCAATTGATGAAGGACCATTTCAGATGGGGACCACGCGAGAAATCATTGATGAAGGAACGGAAGGTCCAATCAATCTAGGTCCTGAACGACCTCGTGTTTATTCGGAGCTGTCACAAGAGGAGAAGGACAGGTATAATGCAGACATCCGGGCACAAACATCATAATTCTAGGTCTACCAAAAGATATCTTTTACACTCATTAATCAATTAACCGATGACTAAAGACTATATGGGACAATGTGAAGATGCTCTTGGAAGGATCGGAACTAACAAAGGAAGACCGTGAATCACAACTGTATGATGACTTTGAACACTTCCGTCAGAACAAAGGCGAAACCATCCACAGCTATTATGTTCGGTTTGCCAAGCTCATCAATGACATGCGGAACATCAAGATGACAATGTCAAAAAATTCAGTGACTCAAAAGTTTATGATTAAAACATGCTACCGGACTGGGTAGATTTGTTAAGCTGTGAAACTAAACAAGGATTGAAAGATTCAAACTTTGATTCAAAACATTATGCTTACCTGACAGCTACATGAGGCACATGCCAACGAGAACAAGATGATGTTGGAACGTCTCACACAACAGACAGTTGATCCTCTTGCCTTGATGTCCAATGTTTCACCTTAACATTATCATTCTCAGTCATCAACGAATCAACCCACCACATATCATCAACCACATTCTGTGACACCTCAAATTCTGATCTGGGAATTTCTCAAATAAAAACCTCATCGAGAACCTAACCAACTCACTTGCCTTTACTCACCCAGTCATAACAAAAACCTTCATTCCTCAAACAAACAATCATCTCAGTACTCATCAAACCAAGGAATCAAGCAACGGTACTAGAAAGGCAGGCTGATTGTTCAGAATGTACAGGTAGACAGAAAGAGGACAGGTAAACAGTGCACGGGGAGCAATGTGCAGTTGTTATAGGAGAGCACATTGAACAGAGTGGGGAATGGCCTAATCCGGGTCAAGTAGAGCAGGTTAAGTGCTACAACTGCAACAGGTTAGGTCACATAGCGAGAAACTACACTCAACCCAAGCGTCCACAGAACTCCGAATACTTCAAAGACAAGATGTTGCTAATGCAAGCTCAAGAGAATGGGGTAATCTTGGATGAAGAGCAGTCGTTGTTCCTAGCTGGTGGACTGGACAATGCTATTGATGAAGATGTGGATGAGCAACCTGTTCAAGACTTAGCTCTCAATGTGGATAATGTATTTCAAGCTGATGACTGTGATGCGTATGACTCTGATGTGATGTGCTCTACGGCACAAACTTATTCATGGACAAATCTATCATCCGCAGATCAGTTATGATGAAGCCGGTCCGTCTTATGATTCGGATGTCTTATCTGAGGTACAGGCTCATGATCACTATCAAGATGCTGTTTGTGATCATCATGAGGAAACACGTCTCATCCCCCCCCCCCCCCCCCCCCCCCCCCCCCCCCCCCCCCCCCCACCCCCCTTTAACATTTTTTTTTTTTTTTTTTTTTAAAAAAAAAATTTTTACGGACGATGTACGACCAAACCAGTTGTTGACTCAATGCTGATTATACGAGTGATAGTATATGACTTTCTTATGATTTTCCCAAAAGGTAAAATTTGTTTTTTATAAGGGCAACGACAAGTACCGGTTGTAAAAAATAGAATAATGACATCTATGGTTCCAAATGATGCTCTATGTGATGATTAGATAATGACTTCATGATTCTGATGTTCCGATCTGTCTCTCTATACACCTACGGAATCAGTAGCTAATAAATTGTTAAATGCTGAACTTGCCACATATAAGGACAAGTTGAATCTGTATGAAAGAGGGCCAGTATTGTATTAAACTGAACGGGAACAAAAGATTGATGAGCACTGTGGATAGTTATTTGTCGACCGTAATACTAAAGGAGGACAAATTTTGTAAAAAGGAACTTCATTCTGTTAATTGAAAAAAAAAAAAAAAAAAAAAAAAAAAAAAAAAAAAAATTATAAAAAAAAAAAAAAAAATAAAAAAAAAAAAAAAAAAAAAAAACAAAAAAAAAAAAAACTTGCATCTACATTAACATACAATGTTAAATTGTAGATGAAGTTAATCTTTGAAGGATTTTAATCAGAAAGAAAACAAATTCCTTGAAGAATTTTTGGACTTAAAGGCTTTAAAAGATAAGGTCGAGGATAAGCTATTCAAACAAGGCCAATTATTCAAACAGTTCACATGATGTGTAAACCTAGGTCTTTTTATGATGAATGTGAATAGGTAGCCATTGGCTACTAGAATCCCTATGTCTTACATCGTGCAAGCAAGTTCAGCTGACCTGTATAGTGGTCATGAATTGTCTCACCAACCATGCACCGGCCGGTTAGTACGTGACTGTGAGGGACCCTAGAACTATCTGATATTTATAGGAAGAAAATGCATGATAAGCTAAAGCATGTGTAGATAATAAGGTCAATTTCACACCGCCCAATTACTCGAAAGAGAATTTTCTTGCGACCTTTTCACCACAGAAACAACTGACCCCAGAACAACTATTTGGTCTCAGATATGTTAATATGAATGCATGAGCTCTCAAAGAGCAGAACTCCAGACCCATCAAAGCGTTAACTGTGTATCATCCAAATACACCTGCACGCTCTGTCCCCAGAGTGCTTTCCAACCAAAAGTAAGTGAAAATAAAATTTTCTACATTAGACAACTATTTTCGGAATTTGATAAAACTTGTAAAGAGAATCACACCAACTGGGATCTCTGAAGGGAAAGGGGTTTTTGGAAACAAACCAAACATGTTAACTTAGGAGCGTCATTCCATTTTTCAAAACTCTTCAGAATTTTTGAGGGCATTAAAAAGGCTCTACAAAAGAGTTAAAGAAATGAGTGCTGCCTTTTGTTGAGTGGAAGCTGAACTAGAACAACCACCAAAAAAAAAAAAAAAAAAAAAAAAAAAACAAAAAAAAAAAAAATAGTATGATGATAGGAAACATGATGGTGATAGAACGGAAAAACAAACCTTCTTCTTCGAACATGATAATATAATTGCTGATTGCTTGCTTAAAGAAGTGTTTTATGTTGCCTCAAATTCTGAGCTTAATGTAGTTAGATTTACTGAAATGCAAAAGGCTCATCATGTTGTCAAAACCCGTTGTCTGGAACTTGAAGCAGAGCTTTCTAATTTACGTGATGATGTCCGTAAGGATAATTATAACGATCTTTTAAACCGGTTTTCCAATCTTGAGGTAAATCACCTAAACTTACAGTTAAAGTATCAAAACCTTAAAGATAGTTTTCAGAATAAACCGTCTTCATCAGTTAACGATACTCCTGATTTTAACTCCGTTTTTGTGATCGGTCAAATGAAAGCTTCCCTTCAAGGAAAAGACAATGTCATCCAAAAGCTGAAAATGCAAATCTCTCAATTTCAGGAGACCCGTAGTGAACTAGACCGACCACTTGATCTTAGGGCCCGAGACTTTCAGATCTCCCAATTAACTGAAAAGGTTAATAGTCTTCAAGAACAAAATGAACTTTTTAGGGCAGAAAATGCAAAGATTAAGCAGCATTACAAGGAATTGTATGATTCTATCAAGATTACGCGTGCTAAGCATACAGAACAGACAACTGCCCTTAAAAACGAAAATGAAAGTCTCAAGGTCCAAATACAGAACACGGTCTCATGTGTCACCACAACTCAGTTTAAACCAAAAGTAACAGCACCAGGAAAGTATGCTCTAGATGTTGAACCTATTCCCCCTCGCAATAGGAATAATAGGGAAGTCCATCTAGTTTATCTCAGGCACCTTAAAGAAAGTGTAGATACACTTCGCGAAATAGTGGAAGAAGCCAAAGTTGAAAGACCTTTAGATAGATCACTCGCATTTGCTTGCCGTTACACTAAGCATTCTCAGGAACTTCTAGAATATGTGTTTGGCACCTGTCCAAAGGTCTTCAATCAACAAGATAAAATGCATGCTAACACCCCTAGGAAAAAGCAAGTTACTTTTGAGGACCAAAGTGCACCATCAAGTAGTACAACACACAAACATGTAGAGCCAATGCACACTCAGAAGTCTAATGTCCCTGTGCCTCCTTCTACAGGAGTAAACAGTTGCACTGATGCTAGCGGATCTCAACCTAGGAGCATACTCAAGAAACATAGGATCCCGCCAGCGAAAAGTGACGGCTTGAAGAAAGTAGAAGACCACTCTAGGACAATTAGATCTAGCCTTAAAA
>BQNB010150402.1:3519-16039 GCA_026074375.1 Tanacetum coccineum
TTTTCAAAGATGTCAAACACTATTTTTGGGACGACCCTTTTCTATTCAAAACCTGTGCAGATCAAGTGATCCGGCGATGTGTTTCAGGCCAAGAAGCTGTCGACATTCTCACAGCTTACCATAGTGGACCCACCGGGGGATATTACGGTGCCAACTACACCGCCAAAAAGGTTTTTGAATCCGGATTCTTTTGGCCCACAATCTACAAAGATGCCCATGAGTTAGTTAAAAACTGTGACTCGTGCCAACGTCATGGAAAAATTTCACAACGTGATGAGATGCCACAAAGTTCCATCCAAGTGTGTGAAATCTTTGATGTCTGGGGCATAGACTTTATGGGACCATTTCCGTCATCTAGAGGAAATAAGTACATACTCGTAGCTGTTAATTATCTTTCAAAATGGGTCGAAGCCAAGGCGCTCCCCACAAATGATGCTAGAGTTGTAGTTATGTTTTTGAAATCTCTTTTTGCCTTATTCGGTACACCAAGAGCTATTATAAGCGATCGTGTGACCCATTTCTGTAATGACAAATTTGCTAAAGTAATGTCTAAGTATGGGGTCACTCATCGTCTAGCTACCGCTTATCACCCTCAAACGAGCGGTCAAGTGAAGGTGTTAAATCACGGTTTGAAACGTATTCTAGAAAGGATGGTTGGAGAAAACCGTGCCTCATGGTCAGACAAATTAGACGATGCTTTGTCGGTATTCTGTACCGCTTATAAGATACCAATTGGTTGCACACCTTACAAGCTGGTGTATGGAAAGCCGTGTCATCTACCTATCGAATTAGAGCATAGAGCGTATTGGGCATTAAAACATGCTAATTAATTTCGATCTTAAAACCGCGGGACTGATCACCGAAGAGTTGCAACTTATGAAACTTAATGAGCTTCCATGATCAGATACGAGAATTCTTTGATTTATAAGGATAGGAGGACGAAGATAGCTTCATGACTCAAAGAGCAAAAAAATGCATTTTCAATGTTCGTAGTGATCAAGTCTTGTTTTCAACTCTCATCTAAAGATATGATCGGGGAAGCTTAAACCCGATGGTTCGCCCTATCTCATCTATAACCGAAGTTTTTCATATGGCACTGCAAAATTAATCTACTCCGACGGATCAAATTCAAAGTTGATTGCACAGACTTATGCATACTTCGGAGGGGACACACCAACAATGGTTGTCCCAGATCTCTAGACTTTCCCTAAGGACAAATGAATTCAGGGATCGAGTCAAGCTATGTGACTCGGTTACCAAAAACAAAGCGCTTCGTGGGAGGCACCCCATGCTTATCTATTTTCTATTTTCTTTCTAGCTTCTAATGTGTTGTGAGGAGGCTTGTACTCTTCCGATCTTTAGTTTGTTTATACTTGTGATTGTTTTGCTGGGATTAACCTAAAATTTTTCTGATTTGTCTCTCGTGTTCGGTGTTTTGTCCCGGTCCACTCGAGCTTCCTAGCCTTTGCTTGCCATTAGTTTGGGGAAATTCCGATATCCTAGATTTTTATCGTCTAACATTTATATTTTAGCCCACCTTAATAACGGCTTAATGATTTTTGTGATACTTCTTTAGGCTTGAGTTATGACATTCGACCTTTTTGAGTTCTAGTATGGGTTTTTAAGTCTTAGGCTAGGAACATTGAGGACAATGTTTGATTTTAGTATGGGGTAGTATATCTTTCGATATGATCTTACCTACTTTTACCCGTTGTTCTCACGTACCCTGTTTTCCCACCAAAATTTTCAAAAATATGAAAAATTTTAAAATTTTCAAAAATAAAATAAGTGTTTTTGTCACAATTTTGACTTTCTTGCTGGGTAGAATAAGAGTAAATTTTGACCCGATCGAGCGTGTTGAGCTCTAGCTTGTTCCTTAACTTTTAGGCTAAGCGTTCGCGAAAATTCGCGAAGAAACACTAAAGTGTAGAATTAAAGTATGAGTGGGATGCTTAAACAAGGATTTGTTGGAAATGTTTCTCCCATAAGCTCTTAACCGGATTAATAATACGTGCTGTTTTTGGAAATTAAACTTAAATCAACAATTTTTATGTATTATATAGAAAAAAATTTAGTCTTAGTTCAACTTATACTTGAATTTTTTAAAAAGAAGTCTTATATATTAATATATATATATATATATAATAATAATAATAATAATAAAAGTTGTGGGCTGATAAAAGTTTATTACCTCTTGCCGGCTCACAACCGATGTGGTAGTCTTCTAAAGAAAGCCCATAGTAAGAATAATCCGAGGCTGATAAAAGTTTGCTGCATCTTGCCGGCTCACAACCGATGTTGCAGCCTTCTAAAAGGTCAAGGGTTACAATTGCATAAATGTTTAATATTAAGTTTGAATTAATAAATAGATTTCTTTTTGTTAAATTCAAATATGCTTTTGAACTTTGAATATTCTATTTTATAAGCTATGAATATTCGGGAAACCTGAGAGTTTTTGAAACCTATGGTCCGTGAGTCCCGATACTAGTCTCTGTGGGGTGTCAAAAGCCTGGTCACTTAGCCGCAAGGTTGGGATGTGCCGAGACGAAAGTCGCTACATGGGACGATCTCGCCTTCAAACTCATTATTCTTGGGTGGAACGTAAAGCATAATATATTGCAAAACGTTGATCCATGTTTGAAATTCAAAATAGCACACTCACTTAAGATATAATAAATGTCAGGACTAAAAAGTTCACAAGTTGCCAATATGAGTAGTGTTAGCATCTTCACTGATATTTAGCTGTGATTTCATTTTAAGCTTGGTTTGGATAAGTGAAAAGTCGGGAACGATGAATTTATCCTTTTTGGGGCATTCTCGGATCGAAATGCATCTTGTTCTATGATCCCTAACAATTATGGAAATAATGAAAGTCGAAATATTATTAGTATAAAAAAATTTTAATGGGAAAATAGGGTGTTTTATAACTTGTGATCTCTAAACTCTCTCCACAAAAATCTTTGCTACTTTTCAAAGATTTAGTTTGGGGAAGTTTTGAGGTATTTGGTTATGGAGCATATAATATTGCGTGAGGACACGCAATCGCTTAGTTTGGGGAATTTTGATATGTGTGAAAACACATATCATTTTTATATCAAAAATGCCCCATAAAAGACAAAATTGTGCTTAAAATGCGTGTATATTGCTTGTTTTGTCTTTGTGATTGTGTAGGTACGGATATTGCAAAAATCTCAAGAAAATGGTCAAAACCGGACAATCACGAACACGGGAATGAAAAGAGTGTACAAGAGCCGGGAGAATGCTATCAAAGGTCAACAAAAGTCAACCCTTGGTCAACCAAAGTCAACCACAAGAAGACAAAAAACGCGTCTTGGGGTCTTTTTCGTTAAACATTTGCAACATTTAATTCTTATACACGTTTAGTACTTTTAGCTTATAAGCTGTTTTAATAAAAAAAAAAAAAAAAATGTGTTGGGAATTACAGATTTGATGATTACAAAACCTATGAGCAGAAATGAAGAAAGAAGAAACAATAGGGACTTATTATGTATTATTTAGTTAGCTTAGTTAGTAAGCTAGGGTTGGGATGTAACCCTAGTTCCTCTATTATATAAAGAGGGTAGGCACCTAGGTTTATTCATTCATTCAGAAACAATGTAAACCTAAAGGTGTGTGTGTGTTCTCTAGGCGTCAAGCCTATAAGGCGTCTAGGTTTTAGTAGCTTATTATTAGTAGCTTATTTATAAGCATTTTAATAGTAATCTTTATTGGTAAAAGCCGTGTTCTTGATTATGATCTGTTTAATTATTCCGCATTGATCATGATCATGATATCTTAGATGAGTCCAGATCTTGGATTTACAATTGGTATCAGAGCCTCGTGGCTCTTGATCTAGGGTTGATAAGGTTTTTCATGTAAAATTATTTTTCTGTTATTTTTAAGAAAGGGTATTGGGCAATTTAGGTTTTATGCAACCCTATTTTTGTATAAAGGCAGCAGCAGTCTTGACACATGAAGGCTTCTAAATTGATGATCTGATCTGTGACGTGATCATGATGGTATTTATGCTTCATTCTTGTTCGAAACGCATGATCCATGAATTAGCGACAACTTTGCTACAGAAAAGGTGTCGCTAATGAATATGGGACAGATCTGTGATAGACTTGCAACAGCTATGTAACAGTTTAGCAATAGAACAATGATAGATCATGTGTCGATTTCGCTTATGGGAGGAAGAGATGTGATTTGTGACAGATTTTTGCGGGGGGGGGGGGGTTTTTTTTTTCCCCCCGTGAGAGACCCCCCCCCGGGGTGGGCGGTTTTGTGGGGGGGGGGTCGAAGGGCAAGAGATTTTGTGACCACTTTTCAGGCGTCGTCTGGATACCTTTACAAATAAAAAAACGGTATCTGTACCAGTTTTATGTTTGTTTTGCTGTTTTAGTTTATTTACTTTATGGGGTTACTGGTGTGTGTGGTAACAGCTGCAGATGGTCGTAGTTAACAAAGAATGCAAGCAGGTATGTTTGGTTTTGAAAAACCTTCTGATGTTGTGATGTATGTTTCAAAAGATCATCACGAATTAATAGCAGCAGGTTTAAATCTACAACTAGGTTTAAAAGAAAAAAAAAAAAAAAAAATAAGTCACAACAGGTTGTTAAACGGATGTGTGTGTAGGTGTGAATGTTGGCTGCGTCTGTGTGTATATGGTTGGATCTGCTAGTCATATGGTATGTACATAGGCCTGCGTGATTATTGGCAGATTGGTTATGAATTCACTGATTTGGAAGCAGTTATGATGATAAGTTGTGATTTGGGAAATGATATATTTTAATATATAATCCTGATAGGTTAGGATTGTATATTTTCACCCAAAAATTAAATTTCTGACTTATGAAGTGATATTGGACTTTACCTAATTTGTAGGGATTTTATTTCCCTGATTGAATCGTAGTGTGTGACAGGAAATGAATGTTGGGCTGAATCTGAGTACATGTAAGCATATTCATTTGTTCTGGTCACACTCGGTAATTCCTACTGGTCACTTGGTTCTTTGCGGGTTTTCATATGTTTGCTGTTTGTTGGTCTCGTCATTCCTGCTGGTAGGCTTACGGTTCGTGCTGCTTGGTTTATATTTCTGCTGATACTTATGGCTGATTCGGTTTGCCTTGACCGATATTACTTGGTTTCGTTGATAATTTAGTAACCAAAATCTGGATCACGGGACATACTGGATGCTTATGGCTTGGGTTATCTCAGTGATGTTGATTTTTTTGGGCGTTTAAAGTCATTTATTAATAACATAATAATTTGTGTTTTGGTCGGGACCAAACCACATTATTATTTCACCTGGTAGGGAGGAGTTTGATCAGGATCAGTGATGAATCCTAGCTGAGGTACAATATTTTCATTTGTATTTCGTAATAAATACTCGTTTTGGTTCTGGGGATTCAGTCAGTATTATTATTGGTGTGAATTAATGAGATCTTCGATGGACGGTTATGGGGAGGTAGGTCTTTAGGACCATCGTTGATTCTTAGTTCAAGTCTTTCCTAGTCTTGGTTATTGCTCAAAATTGATTTAGTTTTAATGTCATATAGGAATAGAATGTCATTCATTTGGCCTACACTTGCTTGATTTGTGATTTGGAGCAAACTGCATCAGCATAAAGATTAGCCAAAACAACTACTTTCAATCTAAATTTCTAGTAAGTAAAAGTAGTTTTTAGTTTTTAATTTTCTTTGCACAAGTAGTTTATGGGTTAATCTAGATAGATTAGTGCTTAATTTGATCTTAGTGGCTTAATAAGTAATCTGTTTTAGGACTGCAAAACTGTTTTTTTTTCTTTTTCATAAAAAACTCTTAAAAAACCAAAAATTTAGTAGTCTGCCTGCATAAGTCTTTTCATTTAACTTTTTCTCAGCCTTATTGAATTTCAAATTACTTTTACAAAGCAGTTTTATATAGTCTTTAGTATAAGCTTTAAGGATTTCTCAGTCATTTCATTATAAGGTTCCATTTGCTTATTTGAACTTAAGCTCAAAGTCTGCCTAGGGGTTGTTTGGTTTAAAGATTTCATAAGTGCTTATTGTGGTTTTCAGTTTATGGCTTGGTCTCTTGAGCTTATTTCTGTCCACATTGACTTATTAGGTTAGACTTAGGATAGATATTTTTAGCTTTTCTAAAACTTTGCTTTTATAAGTTTTCAAAAAAAAAGGGAAGGTAGAAATCGGGGGTGAGCAAGGCTCGAACCACCGACCTCAACACCCTTAACCTTTATAGCAACACAACACACACCTCACTACCATCGTGCCCTGGGGTCTTTTTCATTATACATTTACAAAATTTATTATTAGTATACGTTTTTCCCTTTTAGCTCTATAAGCTGTTTAAGCTTATTTCGTAGCTTATTCGTTAAGCTGTGACCACTAGCTTATTTTTCCTAGATCCCTTTTAGTTCAAGCTAATTTCCACAATTTTTTCAGAATTTTTACAGTTAGTTTAGTATTTTTAAACATTTATTTTTATTAAAAACTTTAAAAAATCATAAAAAATAGAAAAATAAACAAAAAAATAAAATTCTTTTTTAGAAAATTTTCTTTTATCGTAAAGTTTCTAGGAAAATTAGTTTTGCTTTCGTAGGGTTAAAATTGCAAAATTTCAATTTTTAAAGAACGGGATTCATTTCCGTTCTCATTTTTTGTGTTTTTAAGCTCATTTCAATTCCGTTTTTGTTCTAGTTTTCTTCAAACTTACTTTTTAGTCCATTAGAGTCTATTTAAAAAGAAAAATTCATTTTGGGTCTAAATTTGGAAATTTAGAGTTTTTAACTGCCGTTTAGGGTTCTCGTTTTGCGTTTTTAGTTAAAGTTTAATTTCCCGTTATTTGTTTTCGTGCTTAATTGTTATCATTTGCTTATTTTAATTTGTAGAAGTAGATAATCAAATCAATCTTTTTTTCCAATTTAAATCATTGTCCGAACAACAACCTAGGTCTCAATTTCACAAATCGTTGGGGAATAACTACCCGGGAATCATACTTCCTGGTTAATATACGTATTATATTATATATATTATCGTGTGATTTTTCTAACTACCTTTATCATCAAGGGTAGTTTTGGAATTTCATATTATTTTATATTATATTATTTTATACGTGTGTTGATTTACTACCAATCAAGTATAATTAAATCCGATGAGAAATAATAAAAATAAGAAGGGTGAGAAGTAATTATAGGCACACATTTTAAATTGGAAGGGAAAATTTAAGTGAAGATGCAAATGCTTTTGTAGGTGCATCTGGATTGTTTGGTTGTGATTTCTTCTTATCCTTTTCATTTTAATAATTCTTCTCATTTGATCCTAACTATATATATATATATATATAATCCGAATCGATTGAGAATGTTTTTATTTTGAGAAGGTTTTCAAAAATGGTAGATTTTTAACTTTGATTCAAGTTTTTCAAGCGTAAAACTCATTTTAATGTGATTATAATCCAAAATGCGTAAAAAAAATTCGAATCAATGTTAAAAAATCTCTCGATTTTGCAATATAAGTACAATACTGAATATTCTATACAAATTTAAGGAATCATTACCATAACTCGATTTTAGCATTGATTTGTGAATCAGATTTATGATTTATAGATTTGATTCACTATTAAATGATGTTTACTTGTGAATCAAATCAAAAAATATGAATCAGTTTGCTCAAACGAAGATTTCTCAATCTTCTCAAAATAAAAACCTTCTTAATGGATACCGGCTAGTCATATTATATTTATATATATTTATCTATATTTTATATATATATATATATATATATAGCCACAGACTTATACTCAAAGCTTCAAGATTCAAGTACCAAAGATGAAAGCTCAGAACGAATACAAATACACTTCCACAGCTCTGCTAATCATGAACTTCCTCAAAGTCTTCAATTTAATGTTCACAAGTGGATCAAGTCAAAACAGCCACTTAGGGGAGATTGTTATAAGCATATATGAACAACCACTCTAGATGAGGAAGATTATTAACTTTCAAGACTAGTATGAGTATGTTGGTCGGCAAGTGATGATTAAAGATCTCAAAGGCTAAAGAAAAGAAAAACAAATAAAAAGATCAAGATCAAGATCACAAGCATGATTGGAACAACAAAGATCAAATCTACTACTTAACAAAGTTCAAGAACAAGATACAAATGCCACACAAAATCAAGATATTAGTATTATTAGCCTTAGAAATAATAAACTCAAATAGAGAAAGTGACGGTCATTATAGTTAGTGTTGGTCAAGATCAAGATCACAAGCATGATTGGAACAATAAAGATCAAGTCTATTACCCAACAAAGTTCAAGAACAAGATACAAAGGCCACATAGAATCAAGATATTAGTATTGTTAGCCTTACAAATAATAAAATCAAACAAAGAAAGTTACTATCATTATAGTTAGTATCGGTTTTTACGTAATAGGAACTTTGTAACAAATGTAACAGGGTAGTCAAGGACTCAGGATCAAGGCTTAATCTAATATTGTACACGCTATGGGCCAAATACCCAACCAAAGTCGAGCCCCGCCCAAGGAGACACCCTAGGCATCCCTTGAGTGCTTAGGTACTATAAATACCCCCTCCTAGAATGTTAGGAGGGGTGTTGGTTCTTCTCATTTTACAAGTAATCAACCATTTCATTCCTTCTCTCTTGTCTCGCTACCCTCACTTATCTCTCTTCTCTTTCTCTCTCTACTGTCTACTTTATATCTTGGCTGGTGCTGGTTCTTTTCATTTTACAAGTAATCAACCATTTTATTCCTTCTCTCTCTTTCTCTCTTATCTCGCCACCCTCACCTCTCTCTTCTCTTTCTCTCTCTACTTTTCTACTTTATATCTTGGTTATGTTGTGAAATGGATTAGATTTAGAGCCTAACAATCGATACTAGAATCTGTTAAAAGTTATGTTGTGAGTTTTTGATGCCACGTCCTTTTTGGTTACGAAACTACAGTTTTATCAAAAACTGTTCATGGGTCCCTCTTGTCTATTTTAACAGTTTTTAAATCAGTTTATTTAAGGGTTGTTTGTTTCGAACCATGGTCAAAAATGCTCATAACAGTTTTTAACTAAATTTGTCCATGTCTTTTTTTGCCTAAATTTGTTGCGTCCTTTTTTTCGCATTTCAAGGTGGAAAATATGACGATTTAAGAAACTGTTACGACGTGATAAGTTTTTTGGCGAGTTAACTGTTTTAGCAAAATATACATATGGCGAAATAACTACACGGCGAGATAAGTCTCCAGCCACAAGGAAAAAGAAGGTATAGAAGAACAGCCAGATACCATTGAACCAAAACCTATAAACAACTACAACAACAAAACCCATCAATATCCTAATCCAAACTCCTCACGTCATGACAAAGAGCAAAACTATAGCCAATATATTCCCTTCTCCTCCACAGTCAACAAAGGAAATACAAATAAGAAAAATTTCTTAGATTTTTAACTTGTTTTACAAATCTTAACAGATTTTACAAGTTTGAACGCAATCCCATCACTGATCTTAAATGAAAAATCAAAAGTACCTACCGGAGACATCATTACAAGATCTTAGCTAAAATCTTATAGCTTTGTTCACTTTTGTTTAATAAAAAAAAATGCTTAGGTCCGAGGTCAAATCATTTAAAAGTTAAGGGTTGTGTTTTTCGGACTTTGCTAGAAAGACAAGGAATCAAGGATTTGATGGTAATTATTTTGAAGACTATAAGCAAGGTTGTGTGATGTGAGGGATTATAAAAGAATAAAAAAGTTTCGGGGCTCTTGGAAATGATGTCGTGAATGGATGAATGTTTATTAATTATGAACTTGGTGGTTTGAGATTATAAGATGAGAGGGCTATATACTAAAACTGGAATTAACTCGAAACCGAAGAACCGAATAGATCGAACAACCCAATAACCAAACCGATGAACACCCCTAGCTGCAAATTAAAAATGAAGTGGGTGTAGGCGTGGGTTTATGAGAGGATAATTAGGGCATGTGACTTATATATTAGTTATTTTAGGGTGACTATAATTTATGGATTGGGCTCTATCCAAAAATAGGTTTTTCGGATTTAATTACAAGTGGGCCGAAACTTTTAGCCAAATGTGCTTAAGCTAGTTTCTTTACTATGGCAGTATTAGGCTACATTTTTGTAATTAGTGATTAGTGGTTGTATTCGAGGTTCAAAATGGCAATGTGACTAGATAAATATTTTGAGACTGGGATTGATCCTTATCAAGATTTACTTAAATGACAAACGACTAGTATTTGGTACTTGAATGACAAAGTGGCTACAGAGTTGACATGTTATTACTTATTTGTAATTGAAGTTAAATTTCATGGAGGCATGCACTTATTTCATCTTCGTGACTTCTTTTTATTTTCTAGTTTTTCACCACTCTAACGAAGATGACTTGCTTGAGTACATAATATTTATGATTAAGACTTGACCTATCCAGTTATACCTGATGTAAGGAGTTATGTTGTAGTGCTCACAATGTATAACTATCACTTAAAAGAGTTACATTGTAGTGCTTAGTGTCACATGTAGATGCTGTTGCGGATAGTTTCAAGAGGTGATGTACTTCTCATACTTTTGACGTTGGGTATAAAGTACTTAGGGATTTGGATAGATGGACGCACAAACTCTCTGTACCGTTCTTCAATTAAGAATATTGCAAGCTTAAGTCATAAATTTAAAGGATTTTACTTTGATTTCAAGTTTGTCATATCGGGTTTTCTCCATCAGTGGTCACTACAGATAGCCAACATAAATGATAAGGGGTTGGTAAAGAGTTAGTTAGAGGGATTAATGAGTAGAGATGTTATCAGCAATTGATTCTCACAAGATAGATTTGAGCTACAAAAAGATAATGGTTCTTCACACATGATCATCTCAAGTATATGGGCGTACACGATTACGATGATTTCAAGAGACTGTAACCATCATAGGGGGAGAAATGTGTACTTTTAGTTGATTATCACGAGATAGATGATACAAAAAGATAATGGTTCTTGTTGGATCCCTTACTGAATAGATCTTGAACCTTTAGCTTGCAAAGAGTTTGTTACTTTAGATAAATCCAAAGCAACAATAATGAAACACTGATTGAACACTATTGATTATGCGGAAACTAATCAACAATGCTAAGAAGAACAATATTAAGTAAACACAAGAGATCTTCTATCAAACTCACACTTTATATTATAACTTGAATCGTACTAGGTTACAAGCTATGATTGCTAATTGATCTCTATTGATCTATATCTATTAACTATGCCTAGGGTTCCTTTTATACACCAAGGAAACCCTAATGGGCTTACAAAACGCGTGAGGAGATAATGCATATCTATTCCTAATTTAACTCATGCATATCTCCTAACAGCACTAACTATTATATGCTAGCAGCACTAACTTACTACTAACAGCACTAACTATACTAGCAGTACTAACAATGTACTGACAGTACTAACTATAGTCTAACAGTACTAAAGACTTAGTCTATTTTCTTCAATCTTTCTCAGCAGCACTAAATCTTCACTAGCAGCACCAATGTTGAACCAGCAGCAGTAAGTTGTAAAGTCTTCTAAAACCCAACAATCCTCCCCTAAACATGATGTTTACTTGTCAACCTTCATGTTTCTTCATCTTGAGCTTCTTGAACACCAGGAGGATGTATCCAAACACTTTACAACCTTTTAAACTTCAACTTTGATTAGCTTCCAGTCTTTTCAGCAACACAACAAAAATACCAACTAAGTTGGCTATGTAGTTTTTGGCAAACTACCAGCCATAAACGGATTTGATATTTCTTTACCAGTAGCCATTTGCTCTAGAATAGCTAATGCTTCATTGCTATAACATGGTGCACTGATAACCATATAGTTTTTAGTAAACTACTAACTATCAATGGATTTGAGATGTCTTTACCAAGAGCCGTTTGCTTTGGACTAGCCAACTCTTTACTGTGAAGCATGGTGAGTTGAGAACCATATAGTTTTTAGCAAACTATCAGCTGTAAACGGATTTGAGAAGTCTTTACCAAAAGCCGTTTGCTTCTGGACTAGCCAGTTCTTGATGTCTGTTAGACATGGTGAACTGATGACCATTTATTGTGTGGTCAGAAAACCAACACTCAAAGATCCTTCTCACTCCCATCTTGGTCTCCAAACTCATCAATCTGTTTTTGAATAAATCTGAGCAGATCAAAAACAGCTTCACCATCAGATTTAGTAGTCAATCTCAACACCAACATCCTCTCAAGAGTTTCCCTTATAAGTGGATACCTTCTTTATGCAAGCATGTGAATTTCAGTACCATCTTCTAATGCCAAGATATGTACTCCATAGTTTTCATAGAAAGTCCAACTCTTAATAATCCATTTTTCTTGATTCTTCCAAATATCATCATCTGCAATTTCTTCAAACATAATTCTTAAGTCTTCCTAGAGAACTAAATCAATTCCTTCAGGAGTTGTTGTTGAAAATCTCTACATCACTAGACTATGTAGCTCAATGAAGTCCAAT
>BQNB010150403.1:0-16039 GCA_026074375.1 Tanacetum coccineum
CAAAAACTTATTTCTTTGATAATCCTACAAGTTTAATGATTGTTTGTACATACCGTACGTGATTTACGTCGAGTGTAAACCAATGTCCGTCTGGATGCATACTTGAGACGTCGAGAGATGTTGATGTATGTATGCATTGATGATTTGTGATTACGAGTAACTTGCGCACTTTACGTTATGTATTACAAGTCACATGTTTGTTATCACCAAAACATAAAGAGATTGTAAAGATTAAATATCATAATATTTGCACTAACAATCTCTCCCTTTTTGATGATGACAAACTATGTAAACTATAACACATAGTAAAGTTTTAAAATTACTCGTTTACACTCCCTTCTCCCCTTTTTGTCGAAGCAAAAAGGTATAATGTGGATTATGATTAGATCATATAATGTTGATAAGAAGACATGAGGTATGAGGAGAAGATATGAGAAATAAAGGTGAAGGTGATTGTGTGTTCCTTGGTTAGTTTAGAAAAGGTCATGAGAGATAAGAAGTAGGCAAGAGAAGAAAGTAGGTACTTCGAGTGTATAGGATGAAAGAACAAGGAAAAGGTAGGTGATCTAAGTATATTAGTTGGAGGAATGAGAAGACAACATGAGAAATAATGTTGAGGTGGTTTTGTGTTTCTTGGATAATTTAGAAAAGGTTATGAGAAATGAGAAGAAGACTTGAAAATAAGGTAGGTACTTCAAGTATATAAGTTGAAGGTATGAGAAGAGGACCTTAAGGGTGAAGGTGATTTTAAAGTGGATGAGGTGAAGTATTTGGAGTATGAATGAACCCTTCATTGTATTTGACAATCCCTGATCCTATCTTCCTATAAAGGTGAGCTTGCATCATCCCAGTAAAGTCTTCTATCATCACGGTTTAACCAACTCCATGCTATTTACCCACATATCACCTAGCTCCCCCTTGCTCATTGCGTCCCCATGATAATTACATTCCTTGTATATTGACTATAACAGATCCATAAATAAATTACCATCGATGCTTGAGAAGTTCGATGCAATTTAATGCAATTTAAATGAGTAGGACACTTGTAAGTGCTCCCCCTAGGTGTAAGCTGCCCCTTGTTTGGGGCACCAAGGAATCAAGATATAGATTTGTGCTACAAAACAAAGTTAGTTGACAAGTGCACATATATATAAAAATATATTAGGGCGGGAAAAATAAACATGACACTTTTTGGTGTTGTTATATCTAAAGTATGACATTTTTTTATAAGGGAATTTCAACCTAGATCCATGCAATTCATACAACAATATAAATTAATGAAATTACAAAAGAATGAGACGTCTGTTTAAAGACTAAGATTAAACGGGATCTTTTATAAACGAGAGGAGGATTCGTTGTATTGGGTGACACACTAAATATTATGAGATGACTTTTTTAAAGGGAGCCGATTGACACAATTATTCTCTTGGCGAGATTATGCCAAACTTCTACTTTCAAAGGATAAATTAAAATGATAGATATGACGAGGATGGAGACCGTATGCTATTGGCATAGAGAATTGAAAAAGATTTCATAGAGCTAAAAAGTAGGGAAAGATGAGTGAGACTAAAGAAGGAAGGTGTTGACAAGAGGTTGTCAGAAATGATTGATATATCATTTGCACTAACAATTAATGTGTAAGTGATCCTATTGAGACAAAGGTGGATGATTGGGAATTTAAAAGTTTGTTTGGTGTTTTGTTGGTTGACAGTGTTGAGGAACAAAGGTGGGTATGTGAAATAAGGTGGTGGTTCTTTCAAGGTAGAGAAATAATGAGAGACTCAACATTGTGGTGACTCAATAACTCTTAAAGATTGAATATCTTCTTTATGTTCTTTACTTTGTAGAAAGTGGAAAGTTTAGGAAGGAGTGGACATTTGCCTTTCGTTAAATTACTTAATATATTTCGGATGAAATAATTAATGTTGTCACAAGATATAGGAGATTTTATAGTAACAAGACTATTAAAAGAGAGAAGAAACGTTTAGAAGTGAGAAGAGACGTTAGAAGCAAGGATACTTATTAGAAGTGAAAAGGAACATTTAAAAGTGAGAAGAAGAATCGCTCCCACAGTGAGAAAGACTATTAGAAATGAGATCGAGCTATCATAAGTCAAGAAGACTTTTTGAAAGTGGAGAGAGAAGGAATAGTTTAGAAGTGAAAAGGACTATTTGACGGTGAGAAAATCGATTATGAAGATTTGTGAGGAGCCAGATTTGTAATGTGAGGGAATTTATTATTGTAAGGATTGGATTGTAGGTACTTCAATTGAAAGAATGTGCTAGTGAATGCGACCATTCATTATGAAATTCACTTGACTTTAAAAACTTAAGCAATGATGGTTATGAGTGTAGAGATATGGGTTATGACAATTGATCTATAGAGGATATAGGGTATAGGTTTGGGGTGGATTAGACGTGCAACTGTGTAGCTGAGAGAGGATGTCTTAGGTTATGGGAAAATAATGAATGGTAGTACAAGCTGCTGTCGGCGGTCCCAGATATATCTAGGGGCCGCTAGAATAGTTCTGGGGGCCGTCAGACCGCTAACAGGAGAGGGCTTAGTTTTTGATAAATTTTGTAAAGGGAGTGACATTTTAATTTGCATTTCGCCAATTAAAAATGCTTAAATACTTCGGAATGAGAGTAATTAACGTTGTCACGACACGGTATGGAGAATAGGACTGATCGAGATAGTATAGAAAATAAGATAGAGATTTATGGAATGTGTCTCTTATCATTCCGGACCATGACGAAGATATTTTAGTGATTCATACTTAAGGGGTGATAAGAAAGGATGTCTGATCGCCGATGTTATCTTCAGATTGCCACTTTCAATGGAGACTAGTTTCCTTCTTGGACATTGTCCCAAAGGAAACTGGTGACGTATCTTCGGTTGTGTTTGTACGCAAAAAAAAATTTTTAATAAAATAATATAATAATAATAATAATATTAATATTAATAAAAAAAACAATATGAGATGGAGGCGATGAGCTTGTGATATGTCAAGACGGAATGGTGGTTAACGTACGTTAAACTACACTTACATGTTATGTAGCTCTTCTCGAGCATTGGATATGTTCATAGACATCACTCGACCTGAGGTTATAAGGTTGTTTCTTAAAGGTGGTAGCAAAAATAGTGGAGTAAAGAGATTAGTCATCTCTATGGTTGAAGAGGCGTGGTTGAGTAATAAGAAAGAGGTGTGATCGGAAAGGAAAAGAGTGGTTTTCGTCGAAGAGAAAGAACTGTTTTCATCCGGAAAAGAGGAAAGATTGATTTTCGCGAAGAGAATAGAATTTTTTCATCGAAGAGAAAGAATTGTTTTCGTTCGAAGAGAAAGAATGTTTTTGTCAAAGAGGAAAGAATGTTTTGTCGAAGATGAGAAAGAATGTTTTCGTTCGAAAAGAAAATGGAGAGCTTGTTTTAAACTAATGGTTGTTAAAAGGTTGAATCATGGATTTTCAGATTGAAACCTTTTAACTGTTTGCGATTTCATGGTTAAAGATACTTGAATAATTCAGTTTGAAATATTTTAAGTTGTCTAGACCTCTTTGGAAGGTATTAGATTTGCATCTAACCTTTCGTACAAAGAGTGGGATTATTTGGGAAAAAATATAGATGATGATTAAGGATTATTGTGAGGAAGACTCTAAAAAGATATTTAAGACATTTTATGACTCTTTGAACGAAAAGGACGCGGGACGCGAAGATAAGATATTCTTTTAGTGTGAGAAAAATATATACATAGATTTATAAGACATATAGATATACAGCATGCAAGTTTTTAAGCAGTACATCGACACAATAATCAAAAAGATTAATGTTGTAAGCTGTATGACATCTCTAACCTTATTTGTCATACATAACCTAAATAGTGTAGGTGCATAATTTAACATGTAAGTCATGTAAGATGACGCAAAACAAAAACTGATAATCTTTAAAGGTAATCATCTGTAAAAGAAAGTTCACATTTAGCTTTAGAAGCATGGTGTTTAACTAGATAAACTAATAGATATTTTATCTAATTTCTAGAAAAAGACAAACGCCCTTTTATATAGACTAGATTTAATAGCTAGGCAATTTATATGTTGAGCATCAATTTAATCATGAAGCATATAATTGCAGTTACATGGGAGCAAGTATCATCTTGAAACTTCAATAGCAATCTGTGAGGTGCCATTGTTGTTATTGACTAAGGAGAAGAAACCCCATTCTTACTTTCGTCTTAATGCGCACTCTGTGACATTTCAGATTTAAGGTCACTATTTATCCCGAGCTTTAATTTATTTTCTAAATTTTAAGAAATTACTTTTATTACTTTTAGTCGGTTTTATTAAAATCGTCGTTTTAATTATTTACGATCCATGCTTAGGAATATTATCCGTCTCAAACCCTATGTAATTTAATTTTTCAGAAAAGTATCCCGTTTGATTTAGAACTATTTTTATCTCGTTCGTTTTCACTTCATGGTTCCGCCTTAACTCTCAAAATATTTTACGTTGATACTCCGTTTTTTTAACCACAAAAAACAACCACTAATTCTAAATTTATACCCTAAATATTAAAAATTACCAATATTAAAAACTCATTTTTGTGAGGTAACCACTCTTGGTGGCGTGGCATCTCATAAGAGATGTGTCTAAGTCGCATGTCTTGGAAAAATGCATGTAATGCATGCCTAGTTCTCATAAAACCGTTTTCCTACCTCATTTCTCATTTACTTGATAAAATTTCACCCACACCCTTGTTTCTCTTCCCCATTTTGGTTCCACAATAAGCCTCCAAACAACAATTCCTTATCAATTTTCCTTGTTAATATTTATACACTAATTAAAGCTTCTATGATACTATAAATTTGTTGATATTTAATCACCATTAAAAATCATCTTTCATGAAGAATATAGGCTGAGTTGATAAGTTATTTAAAGGGGTCTTTGTGTTTGATCATTATCTTACATTCTATTGTGTTGTAAGTATGTCTTTGAACCCTCATTCATTGATTAATTTTAATAGTTATGCATGTGTTTAATTTTACTTTTTATGAGCATGCATGGTCTTGACTTGTTTGATTTTGATTTGATCATAAACATGAGTTTTGATGTATGGGATATGTTTATGAGATTTGTTATGGCATTGCATGTGGATAGATAGTGATTGGAATAAGTTTTGATGGAGTTAGAAGTAGAATTATAGGGTGTTTTAAGATCAGTAGCAAAAAGAGGGGGTTTAATGAATATTTTTGGCTTGTGACTCCTCTAGGAATTTAAATGGTAGATAGAGATATGTTTAAGCTACATGTGTCTCATTGGACTAGAACAATATCTCCTACCGGTCGGAGCGCGGGAGATATGGCTTTTTGTTTACGAAAAACTAGTCAAGTCTAGACCATGTTTTAGATAAAAGAGTTTAACTATAGGTTTTTTGCATTAACATAAGGCGAATTAATGTTGAGCTCAGTAGAAGGACACATAGGACTAACATCTCCAAGTGATCTCACCTTGATTGCTATCGTAGTTTCGGATTTATGGCCATTTTCGTAAGGCGTTAAAATTTAGGAAATATTCTGGTTTGGATGTTCAAGGGTATAATGGTCTTTTCACATGGTTCTGAAACTTTTAAGAAGGTGAGTCCTAAATTTTTAAAAACCAGATTCAAAGAGATTTCTGTAAGAAAATATCTCATATTTTTAGCATTCATAGATTAGGAGATAAAGGTCGGCTAATTTGAGTTAATTCTAGAAATTAAAAATTTACGTCTTGTCTTGAAATTTAAAACTTATAGGTAAACATGGATAAAATTAGAATTGAGAGGTGAAACTAAGTATATGTTTTATTACATATTAGTCTAGTTTACACACTAATTTTGGAACAATAATAATTTGGGGAAGACATAATGCAATGCCATGCATATCTTGGAAACATACCTTGTGCACATTTGGTTATTTTTACGTATTGGATTTATTTCTTTATTATGCTAAGTTACGTCACGTGTTTTAGGTGGTGCTTAGAAGTTTTCTCGCTCGTCAGAAGACTCGTCTTACTTCTGATCTATTTGCTATTATAGGTGAGTTCATAGCCTCGCCTTTAAACTTTTGAATTGTGTTTTTAAACCCTGCGAGGGAGATACATGCTTGTTTTATAAAATTGAACACAAGTGACTTTGTTGGTTGGCTGGACCCGATTATGAGATTATCCGTGTGAGTAGTTATTGCCAAGTCCTTAATTCCAATTGAATCGTTCAATTACCTTTCAAGGTAAATGCTAGTACAAATATATAGATCTATTGGGCTTGACAACCCCGTCCGGGGTCTAAATCCATATTGAGAACACCCATGTTAAACGAACGTTTTGTATTGAGACAGTTTAGGTACGAGGCAATAATACCTAGTATCAGGGGCAAATTTAGACATATATAAATATGTAGTGTTAATGTTCGGTGTCATGAGCTCAATGCGATAAAGATGAATGTAAATTGTATTCATTGCAAAGTCCCTTATTGAACTATACGTGTGTTCTAAAGTTTGTCTATGTATGTTTATTTAAACTTTTTGGATTCCACTCAACATTGTTGTTGGACGTTTTTTGCATGTTTATCTTAGGTAACCAAATGGGGTGATGATGCGTGTTTGTTCGAGGAGTATGCGCTTAAGTTTTTAAAGAAACTTGTATTTTGTTCCATTTTGAGACCAAAACAAATTTATTCAAATGTTTGAAAACTTGTGTTGTGAATTTGGTAACGATCCTGTGGGACGAATGTTTATTGACGGATAATTTTATCTTAAATGGAATAATGTTTTTAAACGTCTCTTTTTGAGTCATTTTCTATATTCTTATGCAATTGTACTATGAATTAACACCCAAAGTTGTATGTTCCACTGCGTTGAGAATTTAAGGGTGTTAAAGATTGGTATCGAGCAACTGGTTATAGAGAACTAGGTCATTTTCAAAACCTAAACTATAACTATTTTTCTAAAAAAATTTAAGAGTCTTTCACCGTTGTCTGATATCCGCGCGCGCATACTCCCTGATCCCTTATATGCTCCCTTTAGTATCTCTAATACTATTACATTAATAATATTATTATAATACTCGACTTTCTTTTCGATCTTTTACGCTTATCTTCGAGATTACCGCTACCTAGTTATATAAGAGTAATTTATATAACCGTTGACTATTTTCGAATCACTTATGTCTACTTTGTGAAGTGCCCCTATATTTTTAAAGAAAGGTTGTCTATATGAACACAGTTTTAAGAGGTTGCACCTTGAACTTAGTTGACCATTTATTCAAGATTGACCTAATGCCAATCGAGCTTGGTTCATTTGATGTAGTAGTAAGGATGGATTGGTTAGTAAAGTATGATGTTGTTATTGTATGTGGTAAGAAAGAAGTACGCGTACCCTACAAGAATAAGATACTGGTAGTTAAGGGTGATAGAGGCGTGTCACGATTGAAGGTGATATCTTGAATTAAGGCCAGAAATACATCGAAAGAGGTTGTCACTTGTTTTTGGCACATGTAACCGAGAAAGAACCGACGAAGAGGCATATAGAGGATGTACCGGTGATTCGAGATTTTCCAGAGGTGTTTCCTGATGACCTGCCGGGACTCCCTCCGACTCGACAAGTGGAATTTAGGATTGAACTTGTACCTGGAGCTGCGTCTGTTGCACGTGCACCCTATCGTCTGACACCAACAGAAATGAAGGAGCTATCAGTCCAACTGCAAGAGTTGCTGGAGAAGGGATTTATTCGTCAAAGCCCATCACCTTGAGGAGCTCTAGTATTATTTGTAAAGATTTAAGGACGGATTATTCCGTATGTGTATTGACTACCGCGAGCTGAACAAGTTGACAATCAAAAATCGTTATCCACTCCCTAGGATCGATGATCTGTTCGATCAACTTCAGGGTTCAAGTATGTATCCGAAGATTGATTTGCAAATGGGTTATCATCAACTCCATATTAGGGATGAATACATCCCAATCACTGCTTTCAAGACCCGGTATAGTCATTATGAGTTTCAAGTAATGATGTTCGGTTTGACCAATGCGCCTGTAGTGTTCATGGATTTAATGAATCGAGTATGCAAGCCGTACCTCGACAAACTCATGATTGTATTTATTGATGATATACTCATTTACTCTAAGAGCATGGAAGAACATAGAGAACATCTGAAGACCATTCTAGAACTACTGAAGAAGGAGCAATTGTATGCAAAATTCTCAAAATGTGACTTCTGGCTTGAATATGTACAATTTCTCGGTCATGTGATCGATAGTAAAGGCATTCACGTTGATCCTGCGAAATTTGAAGCCATTAGAAACTGGGCTGCCCCGACAACCCCAACTGAGGTAAGGCAATTTCTGGGATTGGCCGGTTATTATCGGAGATTCATTGAGGGTTTCTCTTTAATTTCCAAACCTCTCACCAACTTAACCTAGAAGAATAAGAAGTATGAATAGGGTAAGGACGAAGAAGAAACATTCTAATTGTTAAAGCAGAAAGTGTGTTGTGCACCTATCTTGGCATTGCCCGAAGGATCAAAAGACTTTGTTATGTATTGCGATGCATCGCTTAAGGGCTTTGGAGCTATTTTGATGCAACTGGAGAAGGTTATAGCTTATGCCTCCCTGCAACTGAGAACTCACGAGGAAAACTACACGACCCATGACTTAGAACTGGGGGCCGTGGTTTTTGCACTTAGGTTGTGGAGACATTATCTGTATGGAATAAAATGTGTAGTTTATACGAATCATAAGTCTTCAATACATCCTTGATCAGAAGGAGCTTAATATGAGGCACCGTGCGGTGGATTGAACTTGAGTGTTTAGTTTGCGAGATCCGTTTTCATTCCCAGGAAAGGAAAGGCGAATGTGGTGGCTGACGCCTTGAGCTGAAAGGAAAGAGAACTGTTAAGGGTTAGAGCATTGGTAATGACAGTTCACCCAAATCTACCTGAGCAAATCCGTAATGCTTAATCGTAAGCAATGAAAAAGAAGAACATGAAGGCGGAAAATTTGGAAAGATTAATCAAGAAGATATTCGAGGTCCGTTCTAACGGAACAAGGTGTTTTGACAAACGTGTCTGGCTGCCACGGTATGGTGGATTGAGAAATTTAATTATGCATGAATCGCATAAATCCAAATACTCCTTTCATCCGGGATCCGCCAAAATGTATCAAGACTTGAAGCAGCTTTACTGGTGGCCGAACATGAAGGCTGACATCGCCACCTATGTTAGCAAGTATTTGACCTGTGCTAAGGTTAAAGCTGAACATCAGAATCCATCTGGTTTACTTCAACAACTAAAAATTCTTGTTTGGAAATGGGAGCGAATAACCATGGATTTTATTGTTGGACTCCCAAGAACTCCGAGTGGGTACGACTTGATCTGGGTCATTATCGATCGATTGACCAAGTTGGCACACTTTCTACCAGTAAAGACGATAGACAGTATGGAGAAACTCACCCAACTATACCTGAAAGAAATTTTCTGTCGGTATGGAGTGCCAATATCAATCATATCGGACATGGATAGCAAGTTTGCATCAAGGTTTTGGTGGTCACTTCAAAGAGCCTTGGGAACACAACTCGACATGAGAACCGCGTACCACCCGCAGATGAATGGTCAAAGTGAAAGAACAATACAAACGCTAGAAGTTATGTTGCGGGCTTGTGTGCTTGATTTTGGAGGTAGTTAGGATCGACATTTGCCGTTGATCGAATTCTCCTATAACAACAGTTATCACGCGAGCATCAAGGCTGCACCGTTCGAGGCACTCTACAAGCGGAAATGTAGGTCACCTGTTTGCTGGAGTGAGGTTGGAGGCAGCCAACTCACATGTCTAGAAATGATACGAGAGACGACTGAGAAGATAGTACATATTAAAAACCGGTTGTTGACTGCTCGTAGCCATCAGAAAAGCTACGCAGATATGAGGCGTAAATCATTATAATTCAACGTGGGAGATAAATAAAGGTCATGTCAATGGATATCGCCTTAGAAGGGCTGTTGATGCAATTTTTGAAAAATGCTAGAAAGCTGAGTCCACGATATATTGGGACATTCAAAGTCCTAGAAAGAGTTGGTCCAACATCAATATAAGTTGGGAGCTGCCAAGAGAACTTCAAGGGTAGAATCCACAACACTTTTCATGTCTTAAATTTGAAGAATAGTGTTTTTGTCGGATGGAGAGTTTATTCATCCCGCTTAATGAGATTCAACTTGATGACAAGCTACATTTTTATTGAAGAACCGGTGGAAATAATGGATCGTGAGGTGAAGCAACTGAAACAAAGCCGTATACCCATCGTCAAGGTTCGCTGGAACTCGCGTCGAGGACCAGAATATACATGGGAACATGAGGATCAAATGAACAGCAAGTATCCTCCCTTTTCTATGAGCAGTCAAGAGGGATAAGTCAAATTGAGAATCGTGACGGTGATCCATTATGAGGGAAGGCTCTTTGTTTATGTTGGTGACATTTAAATTTAAGGTCTCTATTTATCTCGTGCTTTAATTGAATTTTCTCAAATTTTAAGAAATGACTTTTATTACTTTTACTCGATTTTATTAAAATCGTCGTTTTAATTATTTATGATCCATGCTTAGGAATATTATTCGTCTCGAACCCTATGTAATTTAATTTTTCAGAAAAGTATCCCGTTTGATGTAGAACTATTTTTATCTCGTTCGTTTTCACTTCTACGGTTCTGCACTTAACTCTCATATATTTTATGTTGATACCATGTTGTTACCCATAAAAAAATACCAACTTATTTCTAAATTTATTACCTTACTTATTAAAATTTACCAATTTTAAAACTCATTTTTGTGAGGTAACCACTCTTGTTGGCGTGGCATCTCATAAGAGATGTGTCTAAGACGCATGTCTTGGAAAAATGCATGTAATGCATGCCTACGTTCTCACTAAAAAACCGTTTTTCCTAACTATAGTTCTTCTTACTTGATAAAATTTTCACCCACTACCTTGTTTCTCGCTTCCCCATTTTTCGGATTCCACAATAAGCTGCCAAACAAAAATTCCTTTATTCAATTTCCTTGTTAATATTTATACACTAATTAAAGCTTCTATGTTACTATAACTTTGTTGATATTTAATCACCATTAAAAATCATCTTTCATGAAAAATGTGGGCTGAGTTGCTAAGTTATTTAAAATGGTCTTTGTGTTTGATCATTATCTTCCATTCTATTATGTTGTAAGTATGTCTTTGAACCCTCATTCATTGATTAATTTTAATACTTATGCATGTGTCTGATTTTACTCTTTATGAGTATGCATGGTCTTTACTTGTTTGATTTTGATTTGATCATAAATATAAAGTTTTGATGTATGAGATTTGTTATGGCATTGCATGAGGATAGATAGTGATTGGAATAAGTTTTGATGGAGTTAGAAGTAAGATTATGGGGCTGTTTTAAGATTAGTAGAAAAAAGAGGTTATAACGAATTATTTTTGGCTTGCGACCCTCTGGTAATTTAAATGGGTAGATAGATATATGTCTAAGCTACATGTGTCTAATTGGATAGAACCATATCTCCTCCGGATGAGCGAGATATGGCTGTTTTACCAAAACTAGTCAAGTCTGGACCATTGTTTGGAAAACAAGTTTAACTCTATGTTTTTGCATTAAAGTATGGGAATAAAATGTTGATCTCAGTAGTAGACACATAGTTCAAACATCTCCAAGTGGTATCACCTTGATTGCTATCATAGTTTGGGATTTATAGCCATTTCCGCAAGGCGTTAAAATTCAGGAAATATACTGGTTTGGTTGTTCAGGGGTATGATGGTCTTTTCACATGGTTCTGAAACTTTTAAGAAGGTGAGACC
Organism: Tanacetum coccineum; assembly: GCA_026074375.1. Classification (NCBI taxonomy): domain Eukaryota; kingdom Viridiplantae; phylum Streptophyta; class Magnoliopsida; order Asterales; family Asteraceae; genus Tanacetum; species Tanacetum coccineum. The sequence continues at coordinate 11,863 of BQNB010150403.1, forward strand.
TAAATTTTTAAAAAGTAGATTCAAAGAGCTTTCTGCAGGAAAAGATCTCATATTTTTATCATTCATAGATTAGGAGATAAAGGTCGGCTAAGTTGAGTTAATTCCAGAAATTAAAAATTTACGTCTTGTCTTGAAATTTAAAACGTATAGGTAAACATGGATAAAATAGGAATTGAGGGGCGAAACTAAGTATATGTTTTATTACATATTAGTCCAGGTTACACACCAATTTTGGAACAATAATAATTTGGGGAAGACATAATGCAATGCCATGCATATCTTGGAAACATACCTTGTGCACATTTGGTTATTTTTACGTATTGGTTTTATTTCTTTATTATGCTAAGTCGCGTCACATCTTTTAGGTGGTGCTTAGAAGTTTTCTCGCTCTTCCGAAGACTCGTCTTACTTCTGATCTATTTGCTATTACGGTGAGTTCATAGACTCGCCTTTAAACTTTTGAATTGTTTTTATAAACTCTGCGAGGGAGATACATGCTTGTTTTATAAAATTGAACACAAGTGATTTTATGATATGCTGGACACCCGATTTATGAGATTATTTGGCATGGAGTTAGCTATTTGCCAAAGGCCTACAATTGTTATGAGCCGTTAATTACCTTCAGGGTATACGCTAGTACAATATATAGATTCTATTGGGCTTGACTACCCCGTCCGGTGGTCTGTACTATTGAAGAACACCCATATCAAACGGACATTTTGTATTGAGACAGTTTAGGTATGAGGTAATAATACCTAGTATCAGGGGAAAATTCAGACATCATATGTAGTGTTAGTGTTCGGTGTCATGAGCTCAATGCGATAAAGATGAAATGATACATTGTATTTGTTGCAATGTCCCCTATTAAACTATACTTGTGTTCTAAATTGCTATTATGCTTTATTATAAACTTTATGGATTCACTCAACATTGTTGTTGACGTTTTTAGCATGTTTTATCTCAGGTAACCAAGGGTGATGGATGTCGTGTTCAAGGAGTATGCACTTAAGTTTTTAAAGAAACTTGTATTTTGTTCCATTTTATCAAACAAATTTATCAAATGTTTGAAAAATTGTGTTGTGAATTTGGTAACGATCCTATGGGACGAATGTTTAATTACTCTAATTTTATCTTAAATGGAACAATGTTTTTAAACGTCTCTTTTCGAGTCGTTTTCTATATTCTTGTGCAATTGTACTATGAATTAACACCCAAAGTTGTATGTTCCGCTGCGTTGAGAATTTAAGGGTGTTAAAGATTGGTATCAGAGCACTGGTTATAGAGAACTAGGTCATTTTCAAAACCTAAACTATAACTTATTTTTCTAAAAAAATTTAAGAGTCTTTCACCGTTGTCTGATATCCGCGCGCGCATACTTTCTGATCCCTTATATGCTCCCTTTAGTATCTCTAATACTATTACATTCATAATAATATTATAATACTCGACTTTCTTTTTGATTTTTTACGCTTATCTTCGAGATTACCGCTACGTAGTTATATAAGAGTAATTTATATAACTGTTGACTATTTTTGAATCACTTATGTCTACTTTATGAAGTGCCTCTATATTTTTAAAGAAAGGTTGTTTATATGAATACAGTTTTAAGAGGTTGCACCTTGAACTTAGTTGACCATTTATTCAAGATTGACCTTATGCCAATCGAGCTTGGTTCATTTGATGTGGTATTCGGGATGGATTAGTTAGTAAAGTGTGATGTTGTAATTGTATGTGGTAAGAAAAAAGTACACGTACCCTACAAGAATAAGACACTGGTAGTTAAGGGTGATAGAGGCACGTCACGATTGAAGGTGATATCTTGCATTAAGGTCAGAAAATACATCGAAAGAGGTTGTCACTTGTTTTTGGCACATGTAACCGAGAAAGAACGACACGAATGAGGGTATTTATAGAGGATGTACCGGGTGATTCATGATTTTTCCAGAGGTGTTTCCTGATGACCTGTCGGGACTCCCTCCGACTCGGCAAGTGGAATTTAGGATTGAACTTGTACCTGGAACCACGCCAGTTGCACGTGCACCCTATCGTCTGGCACTAACAGAAATGAAGGAGCTATCAGTCCAACTGCAAGAGTTGCTGGAGAAGGGATTTATTCGTCAAAGCTCATCACCTTGGGGAGCTCCGGTGTTATTTGTAAAGAAAAAGGATGAATCATTCCGTGTTTGTATTTACTACCGCGAGCTAAACAAGTTGACAATCAAGAAACTGTAGAAACTAGAAAGGGGGGTTGAATAGTTTTACGATTTAATTGCGTTTTAAAAGGTTTGCTTCTGAAATAGTGTGATTCGCGTTGTATTGTTCAATCCAAACCAACAATATGATATACAGCAAAAATATTAACAATGTGAGTAATAAGTAAAGAGGTTAAGAGAGAAAACGATCCAATCCAAGACACCGCAGATTTATAGTGGTTTTCGGCAACGAAGCTCTCTTCGTTCCTACTCACTCCCGAGTACGCACTCGAGATTTCACTTGTCAACAAGCTCCTTTAGGCGGATGAAATCTGTTTACACATCTGCTTACTTACTTTTCCGACACTAAGCTAGATGTCGACGTTCCTAACTTAGCTTAGAACCAAACTAAGACTTCACTAAGTCTTCACTACGCTCACAAGTATACACTCTTGGATTGACACACTATCCAATCCACCAATATACAATTTACCTACTTGGATCTACACGGCGATCCAATTTATACAACGGACACAAAAAATGTAATGAATGTTATATGATCTTGAAGAAGAAAAGAGAGAGGAGAATCATTGATAACAATATTCGTATGTAGAAGAATCTGATTGTTTTCTCTTGTACTTGATTAGTAGTGAGAAGAAGGGAGGAAGAAAGAATTAATCACTGAAACAAAATCAAAGTTGATAGTGTAAGATATGTGTTTTAGAAGAAAGAAAAAGAGAGGAAAACTAGATCTGATAGAATTTTTGGCACGGAGGAAGTCTGTTTTGTGAAATTTGGGTGGCCCAGTCTAGTTATTTATGTGAGGACAAAAAAATACCGTGCTGGCGGTGGTTCCTGGCAAGAAGCTAAGTCCCTTATATATAAGGGGGCCGCCGACCCTATATTGGGGCCCGTTGCTAGACTCCGCCTCCATTTTTTTTTTGTCCTTTTGTGGTGAAGATTGTATCTGTTATAGAACCTTCTATTTTGGGGGGGAAATTTGAATTTCAAATTTTATGTTTTTAATAAAACATTTCTTTTAATGAATAAATATTTTGTTTTTATATTTTTATAAAAACACATTTGTAGAAATGTAAGGTTTAAGGAAAATATTTTCTTGATCACTAATCATGTTTAATGATTTGTTTATCCATACCTTAAGTGATTAATCTTAGAAATAGAATTTTATGATTAGTAATTTATAAACGTTTAATTTTATCGTAAACGTTTTCACATTTTGTTATTATCAAAACATTGAGAGGTCGAAAAATATAAATAACGTTTTTAGACATTATTTGTATTAACAATTACCATTTACTGGTTCATCATCACGGTAATGAACCATTATTTACGATGTAAACGGTTATTCGACTGCATCACCATTGCCATGTACCAGTCAAGCTTCTCCATATCTCCAATTTGAATCTCTCTTAGATAAGCCACAGCACGTACAGTCTTCTCGCGATTCCTAGTTTGCTTCAGTGCTACAATCGCATAATCTCTTTGTCTCATCCTTTCACTAAGCTCCATGCAATACCTACGACAGTATTCACCCCAATGTTCCTCCTCTATAGCTTCACGCTGAAAAATAGCTGCCAAATGAACACTCGAGGGAATAAGAGGCATATTTTGGATTGATTAAAAATTTATGTATGATAAAAATGGTAAGAGATGAATGAATTCTAAAACTGGTAAGTTATCTTAAATAGGGTAAGATGGAAGGTAAATTGGTATTAATGCCCCATAAATATAGGAGGTTAGTGGTCACTTCAATGTACTATATGAAAGCTTTTTTTTAAGGCTGGACGGAGTGGTGGTGAAAAACCCACCTGACACGTCAGCGCCACATCAACTTTCTCTCTTCAAATAAAACTCACCTTACAACTCACATTTCAACCGTAATAAGAACTCACTTTACCACTAAAACTCACCTTTCATTAAAATACCCACTTTATATAAAATATACCCCACTATATACCCACATA
>BQNB010150404.1:0-16039 GCA_026074375.1 Tanacetum coccineum
AAGGGATGCATATTGGACACTCCAACCTTCAAAAATTACTTTATGGATCCGTTGTCATAAGTAAAATTTCGAAAATGGTTACTTAAATACAAACAAGTTCTGGTATGTGTGGATATCACTTTTTAATTATATGTTAAACGCTGTCCTAAAAATGGTAGTTATAAAGACTAGTTTTGGAAGTGATGTGAAGCAGCATTCACAACACTTGTATTCAACAAAGAATTTGTTCCTCCACTTGATGTGCAGTATGATACCATTGGCGCCTCTCCAGAATTAATCAGATAACTATTCGGCCGAATCCAAAGGGTAATGCAAGATGATTCTTGATTACATTTGGTATATCTGTATAAAATTCTATAACGAGATTCTAAATTGTTAAACTATATGGAATGAGTTAGGATCCATATTCATGGTTTAACGGTATTTGAACAAAGGGATGATTATAGCAAGAGATAAGATAACCGTGCTACTGAGAATGTTTATGAAACTTGAGACATTTCTAGTTTTAAAAACAAATGTGAGTGTTGCTAGACATTTCCGTCGTTAGTATATGTGTTGTCTGCTACTCCAACTCCCAAGTGGGAGCTGTTGGAATGTGGTAGTTGTATTAGCACATTACGACTAGAAATGTGTGAGCCTATTGGGGGCACACACGTTAAACACATAGAATGCGTTTTTAACTTCACGTTACGTTTCTATTCGTAAACCAAAAGGACTAAAAGGGCACGACACGAAACTCTATGGACCTTTGTGATTGTGACCGGCCATGGACTATTCTAGAGAGTGTCTAGATATATTTTAATGAGATAAGGAGGAAAGTAAGAATTGTGATAAGGGTAAAAGTTTGTTTCCCATACTTATCAGGATTAGGGTTCACAAGTACCCAATTCGTTAAGAATTTGTAAAGGTATGCAGAGTCATGGCATATGATAATAATGGAGAAGAGGAAATAGAAGGATGATGTAAATAATTATGAATTAATCAGGATATATAATTGACCGATAGAAATTGGTAATGATATATCAAAAGATAGACGTAAGAGATCGAATTTAAACCAAGTATTATGTATATATATAAGGTTACATATAATGCAATAATGACAATCACAAAAGTAAGTAAGGATCAGGGAGTTGCGCGCGCGGATATCGGATAAGCGATGAAGGATTCTGTATTTAAAAATGAAAGAAAAGAAAACCTTTAAACTTTGTGGTTATAGACTAGGTTTTGAAAATGACCCAGTTCCCTATAACCTTGGCTCTGGTACCATCTGTAACACCCCCAAAATCAGGTCGCAGCGGAAAGGTAACAATGGGGTGCTACGTCAAAGTACAAAAATCAAGATATAGAAAACGACCTTAAATGGACGTTAAAAATAAGATTCATTCAATGTCATTACAAAAGATCAGAGTTTTCACGTTAGGTCCCATAGTTTTGATAAAAAGACATTAAGATTTTATAAGACAAAAGTTTCATTGAATTTAAGAAATCAGAATCCCTCTAATAGATATCCGTCACGGCTCCCATCCAAGCTTATGCCTCAGCACCTGAGATTAAAACATGCTAAAACGTCAACAAAATTGTTGAGTGAATTCATAGGTTTATCAGGAAATAGCGTGGACCACAAGATTTAAGTAATAGTAGACTATGAAACACATTCGATAGTCCAACACTTTGTATTATTGCCCTAAGCTCATGACACCGAACCTTAACGTAATAAACTGTAATCAAACCAGTACTTGAGGTTTGTGCCCCAACACGGATACAGATGTTACAAAAACATCCTACGAATTTTCTCAATACAGATGTTGCCAAACATCCTACGAATTTTCTTCGAATGTTAAATGCGTCAATGGTCAACTAGAAACCACAGCCTAGACGGGGATGGTCAGTCCCGATAGATCTATCCATAACACTAGCGTATACCCAGCAGGTAATTAACGGTTCATGATAAAAGGGGACTTAAGTGGCAATACGGTAACTTAGGCAATAATGTAATCAGGAAATAGCATACAGTTTTGAAAAACACTTGTGTCCGTAGTAAAACAAGCAATGTAATTTAGAAATTCACGGTTTCAAATATAGGTATTCACGATCTCAATTCATGTAGTAAACAAATCAAGCTTTAGTAAAAATAATCATGTAATTGTACTGTAGTAAAATATACGAGTTTGTAAAAGAGCATGTATTCCCCTCGCGGATTTATAAAACATTAAAAAGATTGAAATGCGCCAAGTAAATAGCATACATTTTGAAACACTTGTGTCCAAAGAAACAAGCATGTAATCGCCCCCCGTATTTAATAAAGCAAGTAGTAGAAAAAGGGCTACGAACTCACTCTTGAGTAAATGTATCAAAAAGTATTCTAATAAGAAAATGCGTCTCGCTTACGCATCGAATGCCAACCTAATTCCAATATAGGTCCGTATAAGTACTAAACACTTTGATTGTTTATAGTTTCGTATAAGCTCCATCATTACTAACGTTCGGGCTATTAAATTAAGAAGGTCCATGTAGTGACGTATGAGGAGCTAGGACAGTTCTTTGGTTTTTTTGGGGGGGAAGGGGGTTTTTCTTTAAATCGTAAATCCAACAACTCGTCGATACGCCACCCCGAAAGAGCATCTTATGAAACTCCAAGTAATATAGCACTTTGCCTTAATACCACATATAGGTCTAATAGTTCAAATCACATCTAATTGTTTTGTAAAATTGTGTTAATAAGTAAAAACGTTTATAAATGCCTCTTTAGTTAAAACGACATAACCTTTCGCGTTAAGCCCGATTTTGACGTTTCTAGTACCCACGCATTCGTATTAAGACGAGTTATCATATTTGTCATTTCAAAATTTGGAACTTACTGTGAACATAATTTTAACTGTTCACAACAAACCCTAAGTTTATATTATCGTTTAGTTGTCGAAAACTCATAAATGTCGTATCATATTCGTTATAGCTCCGTTTTAGCGATCGTTTTCGAGCACGTCTTTGTTTTTAAAAATTCTATCATATAAATGATGTTTTCAAAAATAAAAGTCCCTGATGAACAGTAACTTTTTATAAAACTTATTTTATAAAACCTGGTATTAACGTAAACTTGAAATCGTCGTATCTTTTTCGTTATAAATCGGTTTTTCGAGTTTCTTATCATTTTAGAATCGTCATGAGGTGTATTATCTTTATAAAATGTAAAACCTATTGTCTAAAACACGAATTAAAACAGCCCACAATTGCCTTTAATCTTACATGAAATCATAAACTTTCTTTAATTAACTTTTAATCACTAGTTTATGCTTAAACATTTTCCACTTAAACCAACATGTTAACGTACTTAAAATCTCATTATTCCATGATATTACCAATCACATATCATATGAAAAAGTGTTAAAAATCATAATCACAAGTAAGTTATCCATTTAACATGTTTAAAACCCTAAATGGTGATTTAGTTATATAGAACATGTAAACACATAAAAATAATAAAAGTAAAGACATAAAGGGTTTTAGGTAACCTTAATGAGATGTAGTGTGATGAACCAAAGTATCTAAACCCTTGTTTAGATATAAAACCAAAGCTTGCACTCTTGAAACCCTAATTTTCTAATGAAAACCCTAATCTTGCTTTTCTTGCTTCAACACTTGAAAATACTTATCCTAACCTTCAAAATACCTTAGGTTATCATAGGAAGGATGTAGTAATACTTGTATGGTCTTGAAAAATCAAGGTATGAATTATTTTAAAGGGGTGTTTGTTGCCGTGACATGAAGGAGAGAAAAGAGAGAAAATGGTTTGATTTTCTTAAGTGTTTTGAGAGTGTGTGGCTTAATACTTGTATGCACTTCTTCTTATAGCAACTAGGCTAGTCAAAGATCATTAAAATAGTCCAAGGAGGGGGTTTGAGTCATTGGAACAAGAAGAGGGAAACAAGGGGAGGGTTTTAGGGAAAGTCTTGGTCATTGTTTTCTAGTCTTGGTCAAAACTAGACATAGAACTCTTAGGTTTTAATGGGAAAGGTTTGTACAAGTTCTTGTTGATACAATGTGTGCTTCTTGTCCCCTAGGATGCATATAAGCCACGAAATTGGGGAGGGGAAATGAACTAGTTGGTGATTTTTATCTTTTATGGAAATATCTTGTTAATACTTGAAGTATAAAGTCATATTTAAGTATAAAAGTAATACTTGTCAATGTATTAGTTTTAGTTATTGTTTATTTAATAGTACCATAAGACTAACAATGTTTACTTAAGGTAATTAATATAACTTGGAATTATGGATAGAAATGGTATTTTGTATGAAAGCATAGAAAAAGTTTGAGGTGTTTCGGGAATGATTAAACTTAATTTATCGCGAAACGTAAACGCTTACGGAACAATAAAACATAAAAATAAGAAGTATAATTATATTACTTTAAGAAAAAAACTTATAACGCTCTCTTGATGAAAACTTTAATTTGTTTGGTGTCCGTTTACGTTGATTGTTGATTTTTTTAGCTTACGCGATTTAATTATGTGATGAGAATTAAAGTAAACGCGCACGAGAGAAAAAAAAATAAATAGTGAATTTAATGACGTCGTTCATTGATCAAAAATACGGATTGTTACAGTGAAGTAAGTTGATTATTTGGTTTTAAGTTGTCTTTCGTGTATCCGTTTAAAATTGATTGTAAAAAAAATTCCAAAATCCAAAAAAATTAGTTTAATTTTTGTTTACTTTTTAATTTCTTTATTTTTAGTGCATGCGCACTCGATCTCAAGCTCGTAATCAAAATCGTCGACAACAACAAATAACAACGGTTATTGTTGAGGAACCCGAGATTCTACTCGTCGACAATCGTACCATGGCTCAAATGCTTCAAGCTCCCATCGAGGGATACGAAGATGCTATTGTTGTTCCACCGATTAATGCAAACAATTTTGAGCTTAAACAACCTTTGATCAATCTTGTGCAAAGTAATAAGTTCACGGGTAGACAAGACCCTCATAACCATCTTCGATTTTTCAACAAAGTCACTTCAACGTTTGAATTTCCGAACACTTCGATTAAGCTTTTGCTTTTTCCTTTCTCTCTAGACGGTGAAGCTCGAGATTGGCTAGATAAGGAACCTCCTAGATCGATTCTTACGTGGGATGATCTTGTCTCGAAATTCATAAACCAATTCATTCCTCCTTCAAAAACAACTTACCTTCGAAATAAAATCACTACTTTCTACCAAGAACCGAATGAAACTTTCAACTAAACATGGGAGCATTTCAAAGAACTTCTTCGTCAATGTCCTCATCATGGTTTCTCGGAATTACATTAAAAAAAAAAAAAAAAAAAAAAAAAAAAAAAAAACTTGATACCGTTTTATCAATTCTTTGAATACCAAGATCAAGATGGCCTTAGATCCACGCGGTGCAATTTTCTAGATAAGATGCCTCGAGAAGGTTTAGCCATAATCAAAAGTAAATCCAAAGTGCGTTATTCAAGAAGTCGTCCGAATGATTCAAGAGTGATTACGAATGCTCCTTCTTCTACTTCTTCACCTTCTAATAATTCTTTCGAGATTCAACAAATGGCCGCCTTACTTGAAGACAAAATGAATATTCGAATGAGCCATTTAGAGAAAGTGATTAGTGAAAAACAATCGACTCCTGCTACCGTCAAAGTAGTCAAGGAAGTTTGTGTTACATGTGGTTCAAACCATAATTTCAACAATTGTCCATTGACAAGGAATGAATTTCCCGTTTTTCATGATAACATTCATCAATTCCAACAAGCCGCCGCCGTTGGCAATTTTGTTCAAAGAAATCCTCTTAATTTGGAAAACCAAATGAGACCACCCAGTTTTAATCAACCAAATGTTCAAAACAACCAAGGAAACCAAAGTCGATATCAAGGAAACAATTTCAATTCGAGTCAAAACCGTGGAGGCAATTTCAACCAAAACCATCAAAACAATCAAGGACCCATTTATCAAGCCCCACCATATCAACCACCAACAAACCAACCTTTGGTTAATCAAATTTTACCTCCCGTTTCATAAATTCAAGGTGTTTCTAAAATGGATTTTGAGGTTAATGCTAGGGAAGGCTATGAACTCGAACATGAATAATTTGCAATTGAAGTTTGATAATTTTCAAAGAAGTCACAATGATTCTCAAAAGAAACAAGATGATTTTCAAAAGATGATGCTAAGTTTCATGCAAAACTATCACACCAATCAAGCTTCAAGTTCAAGTTCGTTACCAAGCAATACCATTCTAAATCCTAGGAACGAAGCCAAGGCCATTACCATACGAAGTAGTGCCTCCTATGATGGACCTCCAATTCCACCGTGGTGGTGGAAAAGGAAACCGAGGTGACAAAGGATACGGAGCTACCTAGCCCCGAAGACATCCAACCTCCTTTAGTCCAAGATCAAAACCAAGACAAAGAACCAATCAATGAGCCTCTCGTTACTCAAAAGGCCAAGACTAGTTTGCCTTACCCTTCAAGACTTGCAAAAGAGAAACTTCGTGAAAAGGATGATATCCTAGCTTCCAAGTTTATGGAAATTTTTTGTAATCTTCACTTTGAGCTAAGTTTCGCGGACGCTCTCATTCATATGCCAAAGTTTGCTTCGATGTTCAAAAAGATGCTTAATAACAAAGACAAATTAATCGAGTTAACCAAGACACCTTTGAATGAAAATTGTAGTGCGGTTGTCCTTAAAAAGCTTCCGGAGAAGCTAGGTGACCCCGGTCGATTTCTTATCCCATGTGATTTTTCGGAGTTTGATAATTGCTTAGCCCTAGCCGATTTAGGTGCTAGCATTAATCTCATGCCTCTTTCCATTTGGAAAAAGCTTGGACTCCCGGGCCTAAATGATACTAAAATGGTGTTAGAATTAGCCGACTGAACAATTTCTAAACCAACCGGTGTAGCCGAAAATGTTTTTGTCAAGGTAGGAAAATTCTACTTTCCGGCCGATTTTGTTGTTCTCGATTTTATAGCCGATCCTCGAGTACCGTTGATACTCGGGAGACCTTTTCTTAGGATGACTCATGCTTTAATCGATGTTTACGAAGGAGAGATAACGCTTAGAAACGATGATCAATCTTTAACCCTTAAATGTGGTGATACGCCTTCTATTTCGTACAACAATCTCGAATCGTTAAAGAAAGTTGATCTTATTGATGTTACGTGTGAAGAATATTCACAAGAAGTCTTAGATTTTTCTGACTCAATTGCGTATGGCAATCCTTCTCCCGGTTACGATCTGATTGTTTCAAATTCTTCTTCGACTCTTACTCCTTTCGGGGATAGTGATTTTCTACTTTTGGAAGAAGCTGATACTTTTCTTGCTCTAGCCGATGATCCAACTTCACCGGAAGTTCATGAAGCTTATTATGACGCAGAGGGGGACATTCTCCTTCTCGAATCTCTTCTCAATAGTGATCCTTCAAGAGCTTAAAGTTTGTAAATCTGCTGAATCTTCAATCGATGAACCTCCCGAAGTTGAACTTAAGGACTTACCAGCTCATCTCGAATACGCATTTTTAGCAGATAACAACAAGTTGCCTGTCGTAATTGCCAAAGATTTAAGTGATGATGAGAAGACCGCTCTCATAAAGGTTCTTAAATCCTTAAAGCAAGCAATTGCTTGGAAGCTCTCTGACATTAAGGGAATTAACCCAGAATTTTGTTCTCATAAAATTCTAATGGAATATGACTATGAATCACCAGTCCAACATCAGAGAAGGGTTAATCCAAAGATCCATGATGTCATTAAAAAAGAGGTTGAAAAACTTCTTGACGCTGGATTAATCTACCCAATCTCAGATAGTCCTTGGGTGAGCCTAGTACCACTGGTACCCAAGAAAGAGAATAACCTATAACCAATGATGATAACGAATTAGTGCCGACAAGACTTGTAACAAGATGGAGAGTATGTATAGATTATCGCAAGTTGAACGAAGCTACAAGAAAAGACCATTTCCCTTTGCCGTTCATGGATCAAATGCTTGAGAGACTCGCAGGAAATGAGTACTATTGTTTCCTCGATGATTTCTCGGGTTATTTTCAAATTCTAATTGATCCAAATGCCAAGAAAAGACCACATTCACATGCCCATACGGAACGTTTGCTTATCGCCGCATGCCTTTTGGTTTATGCAATGCACCAGGCACGTTTCAGAGGTGTATGATGGCAATCTTCCATGACATGATTAAAAAGACAATGGAAGTCTTCATGGATGATTTCTCGGTTTTTGGAAATTCTTTTTCTACGTGCCTCACCAATCTAGAAAAAATGCTTAAACGGTGTGAAGACACCAACTTAGCTCTAAATTGGGAAAAAAGCCATTTCATGGTGAAAGAAGGTATCGTACTCGGACATAAGATCTCGAAGAAAGGAATTGAAGTCGACAAAGCTAAGATCAATGTGATTTCTAAGCTTCCTCACCCAACAACCGTTAAAGGAATCTGAAGTTTTCTCGGACATGCCTGTTTTTATCGAAGATTTATCAAAGATTTTTCAAAAATCTCTCGACCCATGACCCATCTCTTAGAGAAAAACACTCCTTTCAACTTCTCGGAAGATTGCATTCTAGCCTTTCAAACATTGAAAAAGAAGTTAACCGAAGCTCCAATTCTCATTGCTCCAAATTGGGACCAACCTTTTGAAATCATGTGTGATGCAAGTGATTATGCAATAGGTGCGGTTCTAGGGCAAAGGATTGAGAAGCATTTTAGACCAATTCATTATGCAAGCAAAACAATGACCGAAGCAGAAACGAATTATACAACAACCGAAAAAGAGATGCTTGCGGTAGTTTACGCTTTTGAGAAGTTTCGATCTTATCTAATCATGAACAAGAGTATTGTTTACACGGACCACTCCGCATTGAAATACCTCTTCAACAAAAAAGACCGCCAAAGCAAGATTTGCTTAGATGGTCAATACTTCATTCATGAAATTTTTGATTTCACAGTAATCGATACCAAAGGAGCTGAAAACTAGCATCCGATCACACTCTCTCGACTTGAAAACCCTTACGAAAATGTTTTGATCCTAGGGAATTAATGAAACCTTTCCTCTGAAACATTGAATTCGGTGACGTCTCATGAAAATCAAAGTACCGTGTTTGCCAATAGCAAATTACCACACGAGAATTTTTCTAATCAAAGAATGTCAACTCAACAAAAAAGAAGTTTTACAAAAGATGTAAAGCATTACATTTGGGATGATCCCTATCTCTTTTTTCCGAAAAAAAAAATAAATGTTTTGCGGATCAATCAACCATAAAAGGGTGTATATTTTGGCCAATAAAGCTCTTGAAATCCTCAAAGCTTGTCATGAAGGACCCATCGGGGGCCATCATAGTGCTAATATCACCGCTCGAAAAGTATTTGATGCCGGTTTCTTTTGGCCTACAATTTATAATGATAGCTTACGAATTGATCAAATCTTGTGATGCATGTCAAAGACAAGGTGCTCAAATGCAATCCAATTTGTGAAATTTTTGAGTATGGGGAATAGATTTTATGGGACCTTTTCCGTCATCAAGGGGAAACAAATATATCCTTGTAGCCGTCGATTATCTTTCAAAATGGGTTGAAGCCAAGGCGCTCCCCACCAACGATGCTAGGGTAGTTGTCAAAATTTTGAAATCCCTTTTCTCCCGATTCGGTGCACCGAGAGCTATTATAAGCGATCGTGGGACCCATTTCTGTAACGACAAGTTTGATAGAGTTATGTCTAAATATGGTGTCACACATCGTCTTTCTACCGCTTACCACCCTCAAACTAGTGGTCAAGTCGAGGTGACGAATCGTGGACTTAAAAGAATCTTAGAAAGAACGGTTGGCGAAAACCGTGCCTCGTGGTCCGACAAATTAGACGATGCGTTGTGGGCATTTCGAACCGCTTATAAGACTCCGATCGGATGCACGCCCTACAAGCTAGTTTATGGAAAATCATGTCACTTACCGGTTGAATTAGAACACAAGGCATATTGGGCTCTTAAGCATGCCAATTTCGATCTCAAGACCGCAGGTGATCATCGAAAGCTCCAACTTAACGAACTTAACGAGCTTCGAGATCAAGCTTATGAGAATTCATTAATCTACAAGGAGAAGACGAAGAAACTTCACGACTCTAAGATCAAAAATCGAATCTTCAATGTTGGTGATCAAGTCTTACTTTTCAACTCAAGATTGAAGATTTTCTCCGGTAAGCTTAAGTCCCGATGGTCCGGCCCTTTCACTATAACCGAAGTTTTTCCATATGACACTGCCAAATTATCTCACCCCGACGGTTCAAATTTCAAACTCAACTGCCACTGTCTCAAACATTATTTTGGAGGGGATATGCCACCGTTGGTTATCCCGGATCTCCAAACTTTCCCTAAGGACAAATGAATGTAGGGATCGAGTCGAGCTTACGACTCGATGAACAAAAACAAGCCGCTTCATGGGAGTTCACCCCATGCTTATCCTTTTCTATTTTCCTTCTATTTTCTAACAATAATGTGTTGTGATGTGATGAGGCTTGTACTCTTCTGATTTTTCATTGTTTGTACTTGTGATTATTTGCAGGATGAACCCAAATTTTCTGAAGACTCTCGTGTTCGGTGTTGTGTCCCGGATCACTCGAGCTTCCTATCCTTTGTTTGCAATTAGTTTGGGGAGGGAATCTATCGATTTGATGTTGCTTGCTTATTGTTTTGTTCTCACGTACCCCGTTTTCCTGCAAAAATAGCAAACATTTCAAAATTTTTAATTTTTAATTTGTAGAAAATAAGTGTTTTTGTCACAATTTTGACTTTCTTACTGGGTAAGAATAAGAGTAAATTTCTCACGAACCCCGTTTTCCTACAAAAATCGCAAACATTTCAAAATATTTTTAATTTTCTTAATTAGTATACAATAGTGTTTTTTGTCACAATTTTGGACTATCTACTGGGTAAGAATAAAAAGAAAAAAATAAAAAGAAATTTGACCCCGATCGATGCGTGTTGAGCCTAGCTTGTTCCTTAACTTTTAGGCTAAGCCGTTCGCTACTTTGCAAGAATGAAAAATTGAAAGAGAGTTAAGTATGAGTAGGATGCTAAACAAAGAATATTTGAAAACTTAAGTAGCTCATGTATGAAACTAAGTTGTTTTTTTCTCGCTCAAAACTCTTTAACCGGATTAATATACGTGTTGTTTTGAAGATTAAACTTAAATCAACAATTTTTATGTAATATATAGCAAAAATTTTGGTCTTAGTTCAAATTTATACTTGAATTTTTCAAAAAGAAGTTTTCTTTAAATATAAAAAAAATGATGATAAAATGAAAAAAAAAATAATAAAAGCTGTGGGTTGATAAAAGTTTACTACCTCTTGCCGGCTCACAACCGATGTGGTAGTCTTCTAAAGAAAGCCCATAGTAAGAATAAAGATCCGAGACTGAAATATGATTGCTACATCTTGTCGGAGGCGTGGCCGATGTTATAGCCTTCTAAAAAGTCGAGGGTTGCAATTACATAAATATCTAGTTAATTAAGTGTGAAATAATAATTGACTTCTTTTTGTTAAATTCAAATACTTTTGCACGTTGAACTACTTTATTTTATGAAACTATTCATATTCGGGAGAAGCCTAGAGTTTTTAGAAACCTAATGTCCGTGAGTCCCGAACTAGTCGCTGATGGGTGTCAAAAAGCCTGGCACTCGCTGCAAGTTGAAATGTGCCGGAACTAAGTCGCTACGTGGATGATCCTCGCCTTTAAACTCATTATCAAAGGGGGAACGTAAAGCATGGTATGCTGTGCAAAAATGTTGATGCATGGTTGAAATATAAAGTGCACACTCACTTAAGATAAAAAAAATTGTGTCGGGAAGTAAAAAGTTCACAAGTAGCAGATATTGAGTACGTGTTAGCAACTTAACTGATATTTATCAGTGATTAGTTTTAAGCTTGTGTTGGGAATAAGTGAAAAATCGGGAACGATGGAATTTATCCGTTTATGGTGCATTCTCGATTCCCAAATGCATCTTGTTCTATGATCCTAACAGTTATGAAAATAACTAAAGTCAAAAATATCTCAACAAAAATCATAAAAAAAGGAAAAGTTTTAGAAAATGGGAAATAGGGGTGTTTTATAACTTGTGACTTAGAAACTTTCCCCGCAAAGACTTTACTACTTCTTAAAGGATTAGTTTGGGGAAGTTTCGAGGTTTTTGGTTATAAGGCATGTAATATTGTGTGAGGATACACAATCGTTTAGTTTGGGGAATTTTGATATGTGTGAAATACACATATCCGTTTATACCTAAAAAGGCCCAATTAAGCCCAAAACAAACTAAAAATGGCAAAGATATGCTTGTATTTCTGTTTTGTGTGTGCAGGTATGGATAAGACAAAAATCACAAGAAAACCGTTAAAAAACGGGCAAACACGGACTCGAGGAACGAAAGAGCACAAAAGAAGCCGGGAAATCAAGCCAAAGCCAATAGTCAAAGCCCTTGGTCAACTCAATTCAAACAGTCAAAGTCAACACTAGAAGACAAAGACCCCAAAGTTACAATACTAGTCCCTCAAGTTTCCAAAATTACACAAATGATCCCTGAAAGCTAAATGGGCTTTTACCTTTCCATGTATCCTTACCCGGCCCAAAACCTAAGCCCATAACCCTTTTATAATACTCCAGGGACCAAATGTGCCAAATCTGAAAGATGTTATATACTTGGATGAGTGTTCTATTTACACTTCACAAACAGAGGGACCAAGTTTGCCAATAACCCAAACTAACCCCCTTTTACCTTCAGTTAAAAAGACGCGGGAAATGCTATTACCACTATTCACCCGTCACTCCCATTTTACCAACATGATCAAAACAAAGGGCAAGCTTAAATTAAAGGGTACAAAGGACAATTCATGGGATCATTTACACATGGGCAGAGTTAGACGTCACAAACCTTTCTCATTGGTCATTACCCATCAAAGAGAGGACACGTTGGATTGAAGATAGCACAAGAGATGAGATATTTTACACTCTACACACTCACAATGGAAGCACAAATGTCTCAATCACGGATTGCCACGCTGGCAATCCGTGTGAGCTCATTTATGATCTAACGGTGGAAATGAAGCATCCAATGATTAGTAAATGATCAAGGGTCAAGGTTTGGAGGAGCGTCTAACCGTTTTTGAGCCTAGAAGCTTCAGTGGTTGCTATAAATAGCCACACTCTCACACACACACATGAGGAGAGACTAGCTTTTAATTTTTCTTTAGTTAAAAATGTATTTTCAGCTTTTAGTAGTATAATTGTTAAGTTTAATGTAATTTCTCTTTTGAAGCATTGTAATCATTTTTAGTAATTAATAAAATCCTTTTTAGAACTCTTAAACTGTTTTTCACTATAAGCTTTTATCATTTCAAATATCAAGTTACTATGTCAAAAGCTAGTAATAAGCTCATTATAGCTCTCTCAAGTCTATAAGCTTGAGATTGAGCTTAAATAAGACTTAATCATACTTAAACTCTACAATCAGATAAAACTTATACCTTTGCTTAATTGGATTGTGAGCTTATGGAAGGGAGGCTAGCAAGGGATGAGCCTCCATGGACTTAACTGGCTTATTTTAGGATAAGCCAGAGCTTGTAGATGCTCATTTGAGCTTATTTAACCTTTGTTCTGCTAAGGTTCCTGTAAGTCTTCATTTAAATTCCTTTGTCCTTTAATATCTAGCTTAATGATTGCTTATTAGAATAAATTTGCTTATTTGCTTAATTTGTCTGTTTATTTGTGCTTATATGATCTTATTCTAGCTTATTAGGTATATTTGCTTTTCTGTTTTTAGCTTTAATAGTTTAAAATTTGTTTAGCTTAACTTGTCTTAAAAATCATTAAAAGACCAAAAAAAATTAGAGTAGCTTGTAGATCTTAAATTCTAGCTTATCTAGTTGTTAAATTAAGCTCACTAGGTTAGTTATAAGATAATTAGTATCTGGTATTAAGGTTTTGTTAATTAAATTTCAAAAATCTAAGACTCAATGAAATCTGTCAAAAAGCTAAAGGAGTGTTTGGTTTAGTGTGTTTTGACTTTAAATAGTCAAAGTAACTTGGAAATTTTTCTTTGGTCAGCTTTGTTTGCATATTTGATTAAGTTTTAAAAAGGATTTCTAAGTTAGTTTAAGCTTAAATTCCTTTTATGGCTTATTATTTTTGATTCTGCACCAGGGGAGGTAATAGAGTTAAATTAGCTAGTGAGTTTTTGAACCAAGCCTTCATAGGCTTGGTTCTTGCTTGATTAGTGTTTAGACACACTCTTTGAGTGTGTCTATTGCAGGTTTGATCACCTTGGTCACCTGCATTATTGGTCTTAACCAATTAGTCAAGTGCATCAATAGGGACTTAAGCAGTTTCTACTGCTTATCTTTTTTGACCATAATTTAGGTAGCTTAAGTAGTTTATAGCTTTTAAAAATCAGTAGGATTTTAGTTAACATTTAGCTTAATATAGATTAAGTCTTGTTTTTAATAATCTAGCTTAATTCTAGTGTGCATTTGCTTTTAAATTTCATTAAAAATCTTAAAAAGACCAAAAACAGTAGGTATAGAACTTATCTCTTAATTCTTAATTCTTAGCTTATAGAGTTAGTTTTTTTAGTTGATAATCATAGCTTATAAGTAGTTCATTAAGTTTGCAAAAGTTCATAGTCAGTTAAATCTTATTGAGATTTTTAGCTTAGCTTAATTTTGAGCTTTTTGAGTTGATTCATAAGTTTGCAGCTTTGATCCTATATTTTAGTTAGCTTTTAGTGTTTCTTGTTTAATTAGCTTATTAAAACTAATTAGTAGTCATCTTAAGGATTCTAAAACAGTTTTTGGTTTGTAATTTGAGCTTTGTGCAAGTGTTTAAGTGGAAACAAGAAATTTTGAGCTTAAAAGCTCACTTACTGCATCAGCTTCTTTATAAGCTCTTGTAGAGCTTATTTTTGAGATTCAGTTTATACTCCTTTTATTAAAAGTTCTTAAAAATATGTGTTCTATAAGTTTTAGCTTTTGGTTTTGAAAAATAAAAAAAATCAAAAAGGGTGTTAGCCAACCTTGAACCCGTGACCTCTTGCTTGCATACCATACACGTTAACCATTGTGCTTCAATAGCTCATCCGTGAGCTATTGAACACAAAATTGTTATAACCTTTCTTTGGGCCTTAAGCCCATTTATAAGCCGTAGCTTATCCAGCTTATTTTAGAGCTTATTTTATTAGCTATAGGAATGTTCTTATTTTTCCTAGATTCCTGCTAGTATCTAGGACTTTTCCTAAAAATTTTATATTTTCCATAGTCTAGTTTATTTTTTAGAATTTTTCTAAGGTTTAAATATTAAAAAAATACATAAAAATAGAAATAATTTTAAAAAAAAAATTTGTTTTTAGTTTTATAAAAATTACTTTTAGGTTTCCATTCAGTAAAATCATTTTTACACCTTTTAGGTTTTAATTCTCATTTTTGAGCTCTTATTTTTAATTTTAAAAATAGGATTTTAATTTTAAAAATAGTTAAAAATAGTTTTCTGAGTTTTTATGTTATTTGATTAAATTCGTTTTTAATTCATAATAAATTCAAAAATAATCAAAAAAATATTTTTCTTTTCCTAAAATTTTCTTTTGTCCTATTCTAGGTTTAAAATTTTAGTTTGCATTTTAAGGGTTAATTTGGTCTTATTTGCTTATTTGTCGCGTTTTAATTGTTCTCGTTAATTGTTTTAAGTGTTTAATTGCTTTTGTGTGCTTATTTTATTTGTTGCTTTTATTTAGTAGTCATAGATAATCAAATCAATCTTTGCTCTTATTCAAAATCATAATCCAAACTAAGGCGTGGTATCAATTTCACAAGTCGTTGGGGAAATGACCCGGGAAAGCATACTTCCCGGTAATCATACGTATATATATATATATATATATATATATATGTATATATATATATATATATATGTATATATATATATGTATATATATATGTATATATATATGTATATATATATGTATATATATACATATATATATATATATATATATATATGT
>BQNB010150405.1:3419-16039 GCA_026074375.1 Tanacetum coccineum
TACATCCTAGTACTGCCAAGTAAGTTGAATACCTACATCCATAAGCCTTGTAGATGTAAATCATCAAACATTACAGATATTAGAAACTAGAGACTGGCCGTAAACAGTTAAAACCTTACACAGACACACTCACGCGACTACACTTTTCCCTTCGACGCTTTCACTATTAAGAAACTTTCCATATAACGCGTGCACATCAATCATAAGACCTGTACTAATATTTTTTTTCTTGAGATACTCATTTTGATGGATTAAATATCCTGGTCAAACCTAGCCAAATTTTTTGGTATATTGAGAAGTGTCGAAACATCGAATTTTACTGAATAAAGTTATCAGCGTCTTGGTTAGAACTGGTTTATAAAATCTTAAATCTTTTCTTGGTCACAAAATCGGTTAACAAAAATCAAATCTCGGGACGAGATTTCTTTAAGGGGTAGGTACTGTAACAACTGGCAATTTTCAAAATTTTAAATGACTATTTTACCCTTTGACTTTTCGGGTCCGACTTGACTTTTTGACTTTTGATCATTTATTGTCACATAAAAACGATTACCGCGTACCCGGTAAATTTTTCAGAACATATTTAAATAATAAATCATATTTATTATTACATATCTCTCACGTGTAAATTTATTTTTAACTTATTTGACTTGAAAACGAAAAGATATATGTTATTCCTAAGTTGATTTATCAAAAACGACTCGCTAAATCACGTTTTCACGACTCGGACTCTAAAGCAATTTGAGGTAAAACGACATTCCGGACAACTTTTTAGTTTTACCCGAGACCCGAAAACAAACAGAAAACGACTAAAATACCCTCGCAAAATTTTGAAAACGAGAACAACGCGTACTGACACGGAAATAATTAAATTATATTTAATTATCACTTTTTATTAAATAAAAATATTTAATAAATTACTTAGCATTTTAATTAAAAGCGTTTGTTGAAAACGCGAATATTCGGGTTAAAATTCATTTTTATTTTCGGACAAGACATAACCGGGTTACCAAATAAATAACAAATATTTTTATAAATGTTATAAAAATATTTATGAAATACTATCGAGTAAATACTCATTTTCATAGGAAAAATAATTTGGAACGCAATGGCGCGAGTTTCGTATTTTAAATCACCCGTTAACTAGTCCAAACGAGACCCGAACCATTATTTAACAAAAATTACATCTTTGGTCCCTCTGGTAATATTTATAATTTCAACCCTAAACTATTATACACTTTTCATTTCATTTTAAAACTTTTTTTTATATAAATATAACACCAATTTAGGGTTACTTCATTTTTTGATATAAACCTACACACACCTCCCTCCTCTCCTTATTTTCTGGCGCCTCCTCCTCCATCCGGCCAGATTCCGGCCACCTATCACCGCTGCCGCCACCTTCGCAGCCCTCTGCTGCCGTAACCACCACACCGCCACCTCCGGCGAGACCAGCCACCATCTTTACGAACGTCACCATCATCCCCATCACCATCTCGATGTTATCACCACCGTAACCACCAACACCACTACGCTACCACCCTCATCTTCACAGCCACCCCACCCGCGTCGCCAAAACAGCAAGGGTGCGTTGGGTTTGATAAAAACACCAACAGAGCGTTGGGTTTCATGGTTCGCACCAGCAGGGTGCGTTCGATTTGGTTTGGGCACAGATTAGGTGTGTTTGGTTTTGGTGAGAACGCAACAGAGTGCGTTTGATTTATGTAGAAATCGATTAGGATGTGTTTTGGTTTGGTATAATACAGATTAGGGTGCGTTTGGTAGATATAGAAACAAGAAACATATACGTTTTGTTAGGTAGAAATCGCAAGAGGAGCGTTGGTTTGTTGTTTCGCCAGATTAGGGTGCGTTTGATTGTTATAGAAATAAAAATGGGTGCGTTTGGTTTGTTACACAGATTTGGGTGTGTTTGGTTTGGCAGTTAACGCACTAAGGGTGCGTTTGGTTTAATGCACATCAAATAATCCAAGCATCTAATTCACCTGAGAAAAACATGCTTAAAAGTGTCAACATTAAAGTTGGTGAGTTCATAGAGTTTTGTAAGTATAAATGTAAATGTTGGAATCCAAAGATTTATAAAGTATGCATGACCATTTCAATCCTTATAATAATCGCCAAAAGTGTAAGAGTAATGTAGAACCAAAAGAGTTTAGTGTTTATTGCTTCGCCGCAATATAATGAAAAGTGTTTAGAAATTAGTAGTGTTTAACAAGTAGTATGGACAGTGAGATCGTTGATTTTTCAAAATGTATGGGTCTACTATAACAAATACAGTACCACATAGATAATATTTACTGTTGCGCTAAGCTCATGACACCGAAACCTTAAGTATACGTTGCTATAAGTTAGTGCCCCGGTAGGTGCATTGCCTAGCACCTAGTTTCCTCAAATGTAATGCGTCCGTGTACATGGTAGTGCGTTGTTATCTACCCGGACGGGGGAGTTCATTCCCAATAGATCTATTCACAGCATTCGCGCTCCCTCAACCGGTCCTCCGGTCAAGAAATTAACGGTTCATGATAGGGGGACTTCATGGCAATAGAGTAACTTAGGCAAACCACGTAAAAAGGGAAATTCTCACATAAAGTACTTGTGTCCAAAGTAAAAGTAACCATTGTATTCGTAAATAGCTTTGAGTACTTAAATCCATAAGTAGAAAAGAGTGTGATATAAATCAAGTAGTTGAGTTCGAAATGAGTATGTAAACAATTTCGTAAACATGTATGCAAATGAGTATGTGACAAAGTATGAAACCAAGTTTGTAATAAATTGCAAAATCAAGTATGTAAACCAAGTGTGTAGAATAGTATGTAAAAAGATATTGTAAACGAATATGTAAACAAGTTGTATTGAGCATGTATTCTCCCCCGAGATTTGTAAAGTAAATGTAAAAACAAGTGAAAGAGGGGCTATAAACTCACATCGATGAGGAAGAACGATTGGCGGGAATGCGCATATAATATGCACAACACGAACGGAAGACGAAACGGCTCGATCAAGAAGTTGCGACTAATCTTAACAGCTAAGTCCCACTAGCCTATGATAACTCATTTGGGTTTCCCGATGAATTGTGTGTTCACACGCGACACGTTGATAAAGATTTAGATTTCCAGATTGTAATAGGTTTTTGGTGGTTGGTTAAATAAATAAATTGAAAATATATAGCAAGCGTTTAATTTATATTCGTTATATACTTCTTATGAAAAATAACCTTACTATAATTCTTATCGTAATCTTATATCACAAACGATCAATCAAAGATTTAAGAATAGATTAATACCTTGCAGGTCTTATATCTTAAATGCGAGTTGTTAATTAAAACCAATTAGTTGACCCAATTTAATTAACAAAAGGTCTTTGATTAAAGGTTACACGGTATCTTACTTTATAACTTAAACAACCTGAGTGGTAACCGTTATAACCGTTATAATATATATTTAAAGATTTTTTATAAATTATGTTTCATTTATTTAACAGGTCGTGTCTAAAACATTTCGTTCATTGTAAAAGTATAGTTTGTCGCTCGGTGTCCAGGTTATTGTATCATTACCATTTAATAGTATCTTAATAACATATCTTAATCCTTTATCGGTTCTTCACCTACAATAATAAATGTTTTAGTGAAATCGTGAAAATAGAAAATTATATAAAATTTTTCGTCATGACTTTCCGCTTTATATAATCGTTTTCCATTTTCGCAAAACTAACGTTTTCCCTATTCAACTATATAATTGTATTTATTCCTTGTTTCCTTTATCTCAAATGTCGGTTTTCTAGATATAACATTATCTATATATCATTAGATTTTTATTAAACCAATTTATAAATATTTATTTATTTAACCGATTAAAACTCACCAATAAATAAAAAATTTAATCCAGTTTTTTATATATTATTAAACCTTAAGTCTTTTTTTTATTTGTAGCTTTTGATATATTAAACCAAACAAAACCCTCGTCGTTTCCTAGTTTGATTCGCTAAACAAAATCACCCTTTGTATATAACCAAACGAACCCTTGTTGTCTCTACATCAACCAAACGCACTCTCTTGTGCGGCTGTCAACAACCAAACGCACCCTAACCGTGGCTGCAAAACCAAACAGCCCCTCGGCTGTTTTTAAACCCGACACGAACATTCCCCCGGCTGTTTTGACAGCCTACCAACCTACACCTGCCCCGGCTGTTTTGACAGCCCAAACAAACCAAACACGCCCCGACTGCTATTCAACCGGACCCTTTTGGTGCAAACAAATCAAACGCACCTTGGTCGGTTGAAACAACAAACCAACGCACCATTTTCTGCTGAAAACCAAACGCACCCTTGTTGGTTGTAGACAATAACCGAACGCACCCATTTCTGTCCCTATAAACTACACGCACCCTTCTTCATTTTAAATCAAAACCAAGCGCACCCTCGGCTGTTAACCCATCGAAACAAACACCCCTGAAGACTATGAAAAACAAACGCACCCTAGGTGCAATAACAAACCAAACGCAGCCTAGGCTGCCCCTTTATAACCCAACCGCACCCTTGTGCTTATGATAACCCGAGAACCAAACGCCCCGTGGTACTAGTCTCGTGCTACCCAAACACACCCCCATGGCTGCGAACCACACCAACGCACCCTTCGTTGGCTGTCACAGCCAAACACACCCGCGTCGGGTGGCTTCAACCCGAAACAAAACGCACCCTTTTAGTTGTTTATAAAACCACACGCACCCTTTGTGGTGGTTGCTGTGGTGGTGGTGCTAGTGAAGACGATGATATGATGATGATGATGATGCGATGGTGTGTTGTGGTGGTGTCACGGTGGGGAGGCAGCGGCGGTGTGGGTGGAGTGGGGAGGTGATGGAGCGCGTGATGGAGAGTGGTAGTGGGGATCGAATAGATCCGTTGATGAGGAGTCTTTTTGGTATTCGCCGGAAAAGCCCGCCGGAAAAGTATTCCGGCGGCGGCGGCGTGGTGGTGGCCGGAGGGGGTGGTGGCCGGCGGTGGGGAGGGAGAGAGAGGAAGAAGATGAAGTTGTGTGTGTGTGTATTTGTTATAAATGAAAAAGATATATAAAACTTTTATATATATATAATAAGTTATAAAGTGAAATGTAAAATGTATAATAGTTTAGGGTGTAATTTGTAACTTTTTAATGAAGTTTTGATAAAAAGTGGTTCGTGTCTCGTTTGGACGACTTAACGAATAAATCAACGCACGAAACTTGCGCCATTGTTTTCTAAATCATTTTTCTGATAAAAATGAGTATTCACTCGACTAATTTTTGTAAACGTTTTATAAAATTTATTTAAAAACGTTTATTATCTACTTTGTGACTTGGTTAAAAATAAAAAGAAATTTTAACTCGGATATTCGCGTTATCAACAACGCTTAAATAAGTAAAATATTAAATAATTTTATTTAATATTTTTATTAAATAAATAGTGATAATTAACAAAAATAAATAAATTTAATTATTTTTGTGTGCCGGTACCCGTTGCGTGCAGTTTTCAAAATTTTGCGGGGCTGATTTAGCCCTCTTCTGCTTGTTTTCAAGTCTCGGGTAAAACTGAAAAGTTGTCTGAAATATCGTTTTACATCAAATTGCTTTAGGGTCCGAATCATGAAAACGTGATTTAATGGTTCGTTTTTGATAAATCAACTAAGAATTAATATATATCCCCTTTTTTTTCTTCGTTTTCAAATCAAATAAGTTAAAAATAACTTTCCCTTGAGAAATGAAACAATAAATATGATTTATTATTTAAAATATGTTCCGAAAATTATACCGGTCACGCGGTAATTGCTTTTATGTGACCATGAACGACCAAAAGTCCAAAGGTCAAGTTGGACTCGAAAAGTCAAAGGTTAAAATAGTCTTTTAAAATTTCGAAAATTCTCGGATGTTACACACCACACAGGGTGCGTTTGGTGTAGTAGTAGTAACCCAAGGTGCGTTGGGTTTATGGTAACACCAAAGGGTGCGTTGGGTTTCATGGTTCGCACCAGCAGGGTGCGTTCGATTTGGTTTGGGCACAGATTAGGTGCGTTTGGTTTTGGTGAGAACGCAACAGAGTGCGTTTGGTTTATGTAGAAATCGATTAGGATGCGTTTTGGTTTGGTATAAAACAGATTAGGGTGCGTTTGGTGGATATAGAAACAAGAAACGGATACGTTTGGTTAGGTAGAAATCGCAAGAGGAGCGTTGGTTTGTTGTTTCGCCAGATTAGGGTGCGTTTGATTGTTATAGAAATAAAAATGGGTGCGTTTGGTTTGTTACACAGATTTGGGTGTGTTTGGTTTGGCAGTTACAACGTAAGGGGTGTTTGGTTTGCTGGATAACACCAACAGGGGTGTTTGGTTTGGCAGTTAACACCCAAGAGGTGTGTTTGGGTGAGCAGAAACACCGTAAGGGTGTGTTTGGGTGAGCAGAAACACCGTAAGGGTGTGTTTGGGTTAGCAGAAAAATAGCAAGGGTTCGTTTGGTTTATGCAATCGACTAATAAAAATATCATAAGATTTTATAAATATAAAACCGGATTTAATGGTGGTTTAATGATTAAATAAATGTGTTGTTTATTATTTTGTTTTTGGTGTTTAACAGCCTTCAGGTGTGTTTGGATGTGTGGTTAATAACATATTTGGGAGTGTTGGGATTTGGATAAAAACTGTTAAGGGGTGTGTTTGGGTTTGCAACACGGATTGATTAAATTGAGGGAAACTAATTAAATTTTGTTAATATGGAAAATGTTGCATAAACGAATTGGTCATGCCGAGATTTTTATAAATTGTTACGCTTAGTATGTTTTTACAAATCTACTTTATTTATTATCTTGAAATGTCTTAAGAAATATTAAATAGTGAAGACCCGATAATCAAACGTAAACTATAATTTTAGAGATTTTATCAATCTAGTCCACAACTTTAAAACGTTCGTTTATTTTCATAAAGGAACTTTCTACTAAATCATTTGGGGATATCCGGGCGCGTGTCGAATTATTTAGTTTTATTTATTTTTATTATCTTTCTTATATAATACTTGGAAAGTATTATATAACTAGACCATTCTATTTAATTGTCACCTTTTAGATATAACACATGTCTTGTAATATATATGCTTCGAGTTATTCCTTTGGTTGTGTATCTTGTATATAATTCACGGTATGAATTATATACTTGGTCATTTCTCATTATGTAATATATACGAAATATATTACACACTCTGCGTTTACTTTTTGATTTATTTATTTAACCAACCACCAAGCTATTACAACTTTAAATCTAAATCTTTTATCAACGTGTCGCGTTGATGTACTCATTCATCGGAAAACCTAAATACATTATCCTAGGCTAGTAGGATATAACCGTTAAGATAAATCGTGACTTCCTGGTTGAGCCGTTCTGAATTCCGTTTGCGTTGTGCTTGATATGTGCACTTCTACCAATCGTTTTTCAACATCGATGTGAGTTTATAGCCCCTCTTTTACTTGTTTTACATTTACTTTACAAATTTCGGGGGAGAATACATGCTCGATACAACTTGTTTACATATTCATTTACAATATCTTTTACACATTATTCTACAGACTTGGTGTACATACTTGATTTCGCAACTCCTTACAAACAAAATTACATGATTGATGACAAACTTGGTTTCATACTTTGTTACATATTCATTTGCATACACGTTTACGAAATTGTCTACATACTCATTACGAACTCAATCACTTGATTTATATCACACTCTTTCTACTTATAGATTTAAGTACTCAAAGCTAATTATGAATACAATGGTTATTTTTATTGGACACATGTGTTTTCGATTATCATCTCCTGTTTACATGTGCCTAAGTAGCTAAACCCACTATTGCCCATTATCATGAACTGTTAAATTCTTGACTGGAGGACCGGTGGAGGGAGCGCGAGTGTATAAATAGATCTATTTGGGATTGACATCCCTGTTCGAGTGAGTAGCTCTCACTAGTTTCGACCGTATTGAAACACGAATGTATACATGTCGGAACAATTTGGATGTTACGGGTTTGAACATCTACACGAGCCTTTATTTGCATTAAATTGCATACATGGATGTCGAGCTTCGGTGTCATAAGCTTAGCGCAACAGTATATATTATTTATGTGGTACTGTATCTGTTATAGTAGACCCATACATTTTGGAAAATCAACGAAATCACTGTCCATACTATTTTTTAAACACTACTAATTACTAAAAACTTTTCATTATACTGTGGTGAAGCAATAGACACTAAAATCTTTTGGTTCTACATTTACTCTTACATTTTTGGCAATTATTATAAGGATTGAAATGGCCATACATACTTTATAAATCTTTTGATTTCGACATTTACATTTATATTTACAAAACTCTATGAACTCACCAACTTTATGTTGACCCCTTTTAAGCATGCTTTTCTCAAGTGAATTAGATGCTTGGCTTACTTGATGTGCATTGGAGTCTAAATTGACAAGATTTCATTCATGGATTTCTACTACATACAAATGAGCAAATCTCGTTGTATTGCTTTCAAGCTTTTCATTGTGATGCATATATGGGATAAATGTTATATCAATTTCAAGAAAATAAACAAGTTTACTTTTCAAACGACACATTTAGAGGTCTTTCTCTTGTATCTTGTGCTGTTGAATTATGAGGTAACGCTCCCGGACATATTTCCGCTGCTACGCATTTTTAGGGGTGTTACAGATTGGTATCAGAGCACTGGTTATAGAGAACCAGGTTGCATATTTTACCTTAGACTATAACTGTTTTCACAAACAATGCATCACATCAAACATTTTCAAAGTGCGTACACACTACTTGCTTACTTGCTTACATTACTTATTACATTACGTGCTTACATGACATACATATATAATATATATGCCTACATTCCTTTTGCGTATATTGTACATTTATTTATATAAGAGTTAATTTTATAACAACTAGAACATTTCTTAAGACATTGTGAGTTATACAATGGCCTCATTTTACTTCTTAGACATTGTGGGTTGCATAATGGTCTCACTTCGTTCTCAGACATTGTAAGTTATACAATAGCCTCTAAAACTTTTCCATAACCTTATACAATATCATTTTACACGAAACCCGTCACAGTGGTGGTTTACATGAAATTATGTGTGAATCTAAGTATTACAAGTCTTGTATGGGCGAGACTTGTAATAAGAGGATTGATGAGATAATTGCTATGTTAACTCGTTCATAAGACGATCTTTATCTTACTTACTATAACCGTGTACTCATCAACTATTTTGAACTCTATGTCGATCTCGCCTGATTGTTTTACTCCCAGTCTTCGAAGATGGGTTTTAAACACTCGTCCCATACTCTTTAGAGCACCGGCATCGTCATGTCATCCACCACCTTGAAGATTTTGTGAGTACGCGTATTGCATCAGAAATTATTAAGTAGGGTGATTTATAATCTCTTTATTTGAAAGGATTGGGACGCCTCTTCATTTAAATATATAAATTGTAAATCACCGAACCATAAGTTTATCAATTCATTATTTACATAAATTAGGACGATTCTTTATGTAAATAATAAATTATAAATGAGTGGGTTTAATGGTATCCAATATGACACAAGTATGAACTTGAACCCAATAATCACAAAAAACCATTAAAAAAAGTCTAGAAAACACAATCGTGTCTTACCACTCAGCAAAATCTTAAGGCCTCACTTAGACTACCTTATCTCATTTTTAAGTTATTACTTTTGATGTTGCAAATCTTTACGATCATGAACTGTTTGTGGAGCTAACTGACTTGTGCACACTTGAACTAATGGAGTTGATTCATCCTCGAACAAACTACTGAGTACCATATTCCGCCGTCTATGGTATAAGCTCTCCCGCGAGCTCCTCCCATTTGTTGAACTTTATTCTGGGGATATTGTTCTAGAAATGTCTTCACTCTCTGCATCCCATCACCATTTGTTATAATTATTGTCACTATGGTTGTTGTTGTTGGGGCCTAGAGCGATCCCAGTTTGTACAACTTTATCCAATAGGTAATGCAACCCCTTTAAACCAGATAAACATCTATCGACGAAACATCTAGTCGAACTATTCATTTCAGGCCACTAGTACGAAGACTTAGGTCGCGATACATCCTAGTACTGCCAAGTAAGTTGAATACTTACATCCATAAGCATCATCCGATATTAATCATCGAACATTACCGATATCAGAAACTAGACTTCGTCCTCGAACATTTAAAACTTTATATAGACATACCCACGCGACACACTTCCTCATTTGATGCTGTCACTATTAAGAGACTTTCTTCATAACGCGTTTATATAAGTCATAAGACCAGAAATGATATTTTTTTCTGAAATACCTATTTTGACGGATTAAATATCCTGGCAAACCTAGCCAAATTTTTTTTTTTTGTGTCATGAGTGTCGAAACATCAAATTTCGTTGACTAAAGTTATCAACGCCATGTTGAAAAACTGATTGGTAAATCTAAATTTTTTTTCTTGGTCGCATAATCGGTTAACACAAATCGAATCTCGGGACGAGATTCCTTTAAGGGGTAGGTACTGTAACAACCGGTAATTTTCAGAACTTTAAATGACAATTTTACCCTTTGACTTTTTGGGTCTGACTTGACTTTTTGACTTTTTAACCTTTTACGGTCACATAATAACGATTACGGCGTAGCCGGTAAATTTTTGAAACGTATTTAAATAATAAGTTATATTTATTATTACTTATCTCTCATTTACAAATTTATTAGACTTAAAAACAAAAAGACATCTCGCAAATTTTAAAAATCGCGTACAACACGTACCGATACGAAAATAATTTATTTATATTAAATTATCACTTTTTATTAAATAAAAGTATTTAATAAATTAATTATCACGTTATTCAAAAACGTTTATTTAAAAACGAAATTATTTAATTTAAAGACATTTTACGGGCAAAATTTGTCAGAATACATAATTAAGTAATGAACATTTTATTTAAATTTTATAAAAGATTTATAAAATTATAGTCATATAGATGCTCATTTTTTTGGAAAAATTATTTGGAAAACAATGGCACAAGTTTCGTATTTAGTCCAAACGAGACCCGAACCATTATTTAACAAAAATTACATCTTTGGTCCCTCTGGTAATATTTATAATTTCAACCCTAAACTATTATACACTTTCATTCATTTTAAAACTTTTTTTATATAAATATACCACCAATTTAGGGTTACTTCATTTTTGATATAAACCTACACACACCTCCCTCCTCTCCTTATTTTCTGGCGCCTCCTCCTCCATCCGGCCAGATTCCGGCCACCTGTCGCCGCTGCCGCCACCTTCGCAGCCCCCTGCTGCCGTAACTACCACACCGCCACGATCCCATCTAAATCATCACCACCATCGTTACCATATCTCCACGCACCGCCCCTATCTCCGACGAACGCCACCATCATCCCCATCACCATCTCGTCATTATCACCACCGTAACCACCAACACCACTACGCTACCACCCTCATCTTCGCAGCCACCCCACCCATGTCGCCAAATCAGCAAGGGTGCGTTGGATTTGATAAAAACACCAATAGATAGGGTACGGATGGCTTTTACAAGATTAGGGTGCATTAGTTTTATGAAAACACCACAAGGGTGTGTTTGTTTATGTGGTTTACACCACACAAGGTGTGTTTGATGTAGTAGTAGCACCAAGGGGTGTATTGGGTTTAAAGGGTGCACCAGAAGGGTGCGTTGGGTTTGTCAGAACCGCCAGCAAGGGTGCGTTTGGCAGCCACAGCCCACAAGGGTATGTTTGTTTATATGGTTTCCACAGAAATGGGTGCGTTTGGATATAGGTTTAGCAGCAGATTTGGGTGCATTGGTCTAGTAACATATTAGGGTTCGTTTGGTTGATATAGAACACAACTAGGTACGTTTGGTTTAGCCGAAATGCAGCAAGGGAGTGTTTGGGTTAGCAGGAACGCGCTAAGGCTGCGTTTGGTTTGGCAGTTACAACGTAAGGGGTGTTTGGTTTTGCTGGATAACACCCAAGGGATGTGTTTGGGTTAGCAGAAAAATTGCAAGGGTTCGTTTGGTTTATGCAATCGACTAATAAAAATATCATAAGATTTTATAAATATAAAACCGGATTTAATGGTGGTTTAATGATTAAATAAATATGTTGTTTATTATTTTGTTTAACAGCCTTCGGGTGTGTTTGGATGTGTGGTTAATAACATATTTGGGAGTGTTGGGATTTGGATAAAAACTGTTAAGGGGTGTGTTTGGGTTTGCAGCACGGATTGATTAAATTGAGGGAAACTAATTAAATTATGTTAATATGGAAAACGTTACATAAACGATTGGTCATGCCTAGATTTTTATAAATTGTTACGCTTAGTAAGTTTTTACAAATCTACTTTATTTATTATTTTGAAATGTCTTAAGAAATATTAAATCGTGAAGACCCGATAATCAAACGTAAGCTATAATTTTAGAGATTTTATCAATCTAGTCCACAACTTTAAAACGTGCATTTATTTTCATAAAGGAACTTTCTACTAAATCATTTGGGGATATCCGGGCGCGTGTC
>BQNB010150406.1:0-16038 GCA_026074375.1 Tanacetum coccineum
AAAAATGTTACATTACATAAATTAAAAGCGTACACGTACGAAAATAAAACGTAAACAATATAGATAGTTTAAAAATGTGAAACCAACCGAATAGCCTCTGCCTGAATAGCCTCTGCCTGAGTATCACCTTCAACTCTTCATCGGTAGTCGACAAACATAACGCTTCGTCTCTTTGACGGTTCTTCAAACGTCAAATTTCCAGCTCCTCAGCCTTAAGTTCCAATCCTGTTTTTTGATCCGCAATAACTCTGACATTTCTTGACTCTTTTGAACGTTGTACAGGTCGCTGGCCATTACATACCCGTTGGCCATCATCTTGGCTAACGATTCCACATCAAAGGAATTTGCTGAACCTGCCGACGACGATCCCGCTTTCGCTTTCCTCTTTGCTTGGTCTATACCACTAGGACGACTTCGACGAAATTCATGCACTTCATCTTCCTTGCCCCCAACCGTGGTATTTAAATTGATACTTCTTTCTTCTGACTCTCTCGTGTTTAACAAAATAGAGCCGCTCAACTTGTATCTCTTGTTCTTTTTCTCCTCCCCCTCTTGCATAAACTCTGGAACTTCTCCACTATTCCATTTATCACATTATGTTAACACCTCCCAATAACGAAAAAATGAATTCACCACCAAAAGTCGGTCTCTGATCCTGCAACCAAAACCCAGTACCCAAAACATAGTTTCAACTCACAAACCCAGCTGAAAATGCGGTTAGAATAATACACGTCCCGCGGGTATTGTTCAAGTCGCGAAGATGCGTAAAGTAGCATATGGACTAGAAGGTCGGCACAAATGTTTGTTGCCGACACAAGAGTATGTTGGGCAAATAATTGAGGATGTGAGAGATGATGATGATTTTACACGTGGTTCGTGGGTTAGTGCGGTTTAGTATCTAACGTTGAATGGGCTATCCCTATTAGTTGTTTGGGTGATATCAAAACCTTTAGAAAAAACGGGAAACTTGAAAAGGTTGTTGTTGTTATCAAGTCTTGTAGGCCAATGCGTTGGGTGATCTAATAGTAACTCTGAAAGATCCTTCAGGTACAATATCGGGTACCATACATTACAAAGTCATTACAGAGGGTGGTTATGGAAATGCAATAACCGTATGAGTTATTTTGATACTTTAACATGTTTTTGTCATTTCTCCCAAACAATTAGTTCGTTCTCTTAACATTACAATTATTAATTTGGATAAAGCTTTCTCTAAGGATACAATTTCATGAGATGACACTAGTGTAGGTGGTGGTGGAATGTTAGACCACCAGGAAATAATGAAGTTATTAGAATAAGAAGAAAGAGTTAAACAATAGTTGCAGTTTGGTAGAATTCTTAGTAATGAACAGGTGTGTATACTTATAAGTTAACCAATTATTAAATGCATGTATATATCATGCTTGTTACAGTAGGTAATTATATGCCATTATTATAAGGAACATCAACTAATATTAGACCAAAAAGCATTAATCCATACATTAGAAGAAGAATCAAGGACTAAACAAGAGTGGCATGACATATTAATGCAACAAGAGTCGGATGGGGAACATGAGAAACTGATATTCGGATTATATGTGCAACTTAACTCTTAAGATTATATTAGGATTTAAAACTATCATTTTCAATGGTGTTGTTCAATGTGTGGAAGTTGTTATAAGTCAATCTGTATAAGTTGACTTTGATAAATCAAACAGTGACGTGTATAAATGGGCATTCTATTACCTGCATAGCTTGAGTTGTAAAAATATGCTTATGCAAGGCATTTTTAAACACCACTTAAACTGCAAATGCTTATTGCATACACTTTATGACAAATACATTTCCTAAACATCACATAAAAGCATACATCTTATGACAAAGGCAATTCAATTTGTAGAAGTTGTTATAAGTCAATTTGTATAAGTTGATTTTGATAAGTCAAACAGTGACCTGCATAAATGGTCATTTCATTACATGCATAACTTGACATGCAAAAATGCATTTTCTAAACATTACCTAAATGCATACGGCTTATGACAAAGGCAATTTATAAACACTACCTAAATCCCAAACAGCTTATGAAAAACATTTATGTAAACACTACCTAATTTATCTTGCAAACACAAACACTCCCAAACAGGCTATAACACATACAAACACACTTTAAGCTGCACCTTTCAAGTGTTGTTTCAAAAAAGGCATCATATATATTTGTATGTACAAAAAGAGCATTATACATTACTAATTGCATATACCAGGGTAAAGTATACTTCATACAATCTCATCATCACATCTAGAAATTTAAGACTTCACATCATATGAAAATACAACTAACTACTTTATAAGTTATTAGACAATCACCAAAATACTTCACATCATATAGAAACTAAAGACTTCCTCTTTTTGCTATCTTACATTTGCAATTGGAGATCTTAAAGCAAGTATTATGTTAGTAACTTTCACCAAACTGTAAGGTTTCTTAACCATGAATACTTCTTCTTGTATGGGTCCTAAGGATTTAAGATCATAATGTGGTTGAGGTTTTTTTCTTTTCTGTTGGAACTTTGACCTTAGCTTTTCTTTTTGTGTTCGTAACCCTAGAAGTGGAAGTACTTTCTGGTTTTGGAGATCTTTCCTTCGTCTGCTTAGGGAATTGCAAATCAAGATCACGGTCGTCCATAAAGGTCATTAAGTATTCACTGGAGTTTTTAGACATATAATCATATGAACCAATATCATAATCACTAAATGAATCACTAGATGAACCACTGTCTAAGAATATAAGGATATAAAGGGATGTGTCATCATCAGATATAATTATCATATATGTAAATATAGCCAAAATAAATACATAGTTCAGTTATAGTCACCATTAGGAAAATGTATACTAAGCCAAATGTATACTAGGACAAAACTAAATCAATATTGGTTAACAGTTTGAACCTAACAAACATGAATTGAATACACAAACACACTTGAAATCAGTTGAGTTATATTCACCATTAGGCAAAGGTAGTTAACATTGTATGGATAACATCTCCTATCTGCAAGGGTATTTTGAGACTAATTGTAGCTACATCCTTACAAGTAGCCTCATAATACACATTTGTAACACCCCTAAATTGGGTCGCAGCGGAATAAGGGTCCGGGAGTGTTACTTCATATATCAATAGCACAAGATATGAGGGAGCGACCTCTAAACGAGTCGTTTAAAATGATACATTAGATTTAACTAAAATGTTGTTACAAAAGCTTCATACTTTAATTGTTCATCCAAGAAAATGTAAAGATTTTGATACATAACAAATATCTCAAAATGTAATGCATTTAAATCTATATTGCAATATGACTCTAAAATGATGCTTCTAATGTATCTATGTTCTTATGTTCTTATTGACTTGAAAAAAACATGCTTTAAAACGTCAACATAAAGTTGGTGAATTCAAGGTTTAAAACATAAAAAACAATGACCACTAGATTTTTGAAAGTGTATGACAATGTAACACCTACCATATCAACAAAATTTAATTAAGAAGCACTAGTAAGCTTTGAAACTGCTCAAGAGAGGATTGCTAGTTTGGGGGGAAGCTTTGAAAGCTTCTAAATTAAGAATATGTGGCATGAATTAGGGGGAAGCTGATTCATTGCTAGTTTGGGGGGAAGCTTTTAAAGCTTCTAAATCAAGAATATGTGGCACGAATTAGGGGGAAGCTAATTCAGAAGCTTCTCCTTAACCAGAAGTGTATGGGTTACTTAGTCCGTGCCTATTACAGTATTTCTCCTACAAAGTACTACAAAGATGATTCATGTTGGAGTGCAGACTTGAAGTCAAACACCACAGAAGACGTCATCAGCATATGAAGCTTCATGGAAGTTCTTGTTCTTAATCATTATGTACTTGTTAGGAAATTATTGTAAGTAATTCTGTAAATCGTCCCGTGGGGGAAGATTGTTGGGAATTCACTTTTACGTGACGACATTACAGAATTACCATAGTTTATCATAGTCACATACGCGAGGACTAGAATAGGAAACTATGTATAGTTTAGAGGCGTATGGGCTATAAATACCCCTCTATGGCTTCCATAGAGGGGTTGAGTCATTTGGCATTGTCAAGTCATTTGTATCCTTCATCCATTTTCCATCTAATATCACAAGTCCATCTTCCATCTCACTACTCTCTCTCACTAAAATGGCTATCATGTGGTTTGACTCACCAAGACCACTGGATCATAGTTTTCGTGAATCTTTCATCTTTGTTTAATAATTGATTATTTGTTAATAACAATTGATTTAATATTTTTGTTGTTTATATAATGATACCATATAAGTAGTTTAATTATTTTATAAAATAATATTTATAAAGTTAAAAACATGTATAAATATTATATAAGTAATACTACATTGTTTCTTAGGGTTTTATAGCCCAAATGGACCCGAAAACATTCGTAAACCACATTTTATAATTCCAACAGCTTCTTGTATTCTTTATAAAAATGCAATAAATAATTTATAAAAGTTAACTAGCTTTTATATTTTCTAGTTAAATATCTATACACTTCTAGCCTCCGAAAACTTGATAAATATAGTAAAACGTTATTCCGAATAACTTTGTAGTTTTATACTTTGGCCGAATCGGACCTGAAAACCCTCAAAAACTCCGCTTTCAGATTCTGCAGTTTTCACGCAGTTTCTCACAATTTTATAAAATTGTGAGAATTTAAATACTTTTCCGTAGTCTTTAAAAACTCACAACTTTCTCGTT
Source organism: Tanacetum coccineum (assembly GCA_026074375.1). NCBI lineage: Eukaryota > Viridiplantae > Streptophyta > Magnoliopsida > Asterales > Asteraceae > Tanacetum > Tanacetum coccineum. The sequence goes on from BQNB010150406.1 coordinate 4,748, forward strand.
TTAACTCCGTTTTACGCGTTCTTTATATGTACAAAATCGTGTCGAGATAATCTATCATAATAAAATGTTTACAGATTTTATAGAAATCTGTACAGTAATAGTAAAATCAAACTGTTATATATAAAAATACCTTTTATATATTTAATCTTGTAAAAATCGTATCCCCTTCGTTATAACTCCGTTTTCAAGTTTCTTATATATTCGGAATCGTGTTGAAATGTACTATTTAAATATGAAGTTTATATATTTTATAAAAAATTGTATCTTTACAAAAAATACAAATTGTTCGTGTAAATATAATTTATGAACTTGTTTTATAAATTATAACATGATTAAATTATTACAAGTCCTCTAAATTAATTAATACAACATATCTTGCATACTTTAGGTCCTCTAATTTATGTCCAACTATTTAAGTCTAATATGTCCCAACAAAATGTCCACAACAAGTATTGACAACCTTTCTCCATATACTTTTGAGTCTTCGTATACGATATGACACTCAACATAGATTTCTTCCCCTTATCACTCTCGTCTCCTTGAACGATCAGAATTTCGTCTCCAAAAGGAATACATACTATCTTCTCGTCACAGACGATCATCGCATGATTATTTGCCAACCAATCCATACCGATGATAACGTTAAAACTACCGAGCTCTAAGGGCATTAATCAATGTTGAACGGATGACCTAATAATCCTATAGTACAACCTCTAAGCACAGTATTTGTATCGGCAATCCTTGCGTCGGCTAATTTGACAGCATAACTAACGTATAAGGTATCGAAGATTACATCAAGCAAGGTACTAAAAGTAGTCGACACGAAACTTCGATCGACACTCGAATCAAATAATACAGAAGCATAATGGTTGTTAAGAAGAAACATACCCGTGACAACGTTGGATCACGGGTTTGCATCTCCACCACCAATAGTATAAGCTTTCCCTCTAGCTTCAAGAATAACAAGTTTGTTTCCATGGTTCTGATTCTTCAGTTTGGGGCAATCCTTCTTGAAATGCCATTGCCTTCCACATTCAAAACATGTGACAATCCTTTGATTCATCATCGGGGCCCTCTGATTAACTGCCGCAGCAACCGCAGGCTTACAATCCCTGGTCAAATGACCAATCTTTCCACAACTTCTACACTTTACAGTACATGGCCCAACATGATGTAGTTTGCACTTGTTGCAAAGAGGGTGAGGTCCAACATAAACTCTACTTTCATTACCACCAGCCGTATAGGCTCTGGCCACATTTGATCCTCCTATATTCTGCCTCTTGAATGAGGGTTGTTGTGCACGGTTGTCTCTTTGATTGCTCTCAAACTTTCTTTTGTTCTTAACACTCCTAATTGCATAACTTTTCAACTTTTGGTCCATCAAACTATTAGCCAACCGAATTGCATCCTAGAGTCTAGTTGGTTCAGCAGACATCACATTCCCTTGAATGTTGTCAAGGAGACCTCTAACATACCTCTCAATTCGGTCTTCCTCTTTTGGAACCATTCTAGTACACAACAAAGTCAACTATTGAAATCTTTGAGTATAAGTAGCCAAATCATTGTTCTTCATAGTCAAGTTCTACAATTCAGTTTCCATTTTTTGTATCTCATTCCTTAGACAATACACTTTCGTCATCAACTTCATAAGATCTCTCCATGTCATAGCAAACGCAACATCAACTCCAACTATCCTTTTGTGTGAATTCCACCAAGTGAATGCACTATCTAGCAAAGTGCAAGTAGCATACTTAACTTGATACACTTCTGGACAATTACTGATGTGGAACACTGTTTCCATCTTCTAAAACCATCTTGTCAAACCTACAACTCATTCAGTCCCTTTGAAGTTGAGCGGTTGACACTTCACAAAGTTTTGATAGGTACACACACGAGCAACTGGCATAGCACCTCTACCATTCTCATTTAGATTTCCATTTTCGTTGTTTCCTCCATCTCCTGATTTCCATTCCCATTTCCATTATCGCCGTCATTGCCATTTTGGCTTTGACTTTCGGCCTCGAGAGCGTTAGCAGTACGGGTTGCCTCATAGTTAGCCAATGCCTCAGCCACTCGCTGGGCAATGAGCTCTTCGATTGCTTCAGAGGTCATTCCGGAACGTGTGATAGTCATGTCCTAAACACAAGACATAGCACATGATGAGATTCGATACGATATACGGTGACTTATAACGAGAATTAAATACATAATATGAAATAAAATATAATAACAACACATTTTGCCAGAACGAATAAATAGCAATGTCGTGTTAAAGATGAACACACGATGGAATAGTAGAATAAGATTTCATATATATATATATATATATTAGAATCGAATTCGGTTACAATCAACCCATGACGGGGTACTTGATTTACAATATTTCTACTACTAACATCTTGACCTAACCACCAGTCTAATGTCCTACATAACCGTGGTGCTACCAAGCTAAGGGCGGAATCCCAAACGTCTCTCAACAAACGACTCCAACCTCCTAAATCTCCTCCTGAGAAAGTGCCATGTGATGACGAAGACTGTCGACCCGATCTTTCTCGATTCTCAACAAAGCTCGAACCCTTATGTTCTTCCATCTTAACCTCCTAATCCTATCAGCCAAACTAGCTCTCTCTCCGCTAGCTATCAACTAACTAGCCTTCAACTGTCTCTGAGCAGTCTCAATAACCTGAATCTGATGAACTGGAATCTCCTCAGTATGATCATGAAATATCTGTACTAAATCTCCTAATGTCTCATTGGTAACCTTAATAGCTCCATCAGCTGTGACATGATTAGGAACGTCCTCATCAACAACCGGCCTGACCTTCGGGTCAACCTCAACCTTTATCGTGCCTCCCGTACTGGCCTCTGCCTCAAACTCCTCCTCGTCTTCCCTAATATCACTAGCAGTAATCTTAACTCCCATACCAATACCATCCTCAGTATGAGCTCCAACTCCATCATCAATACCCAAATCTGCAACAGCCTCTGCATCAGCAGTACTAATCTCTATATGCTCCTCTCTGCTATCCTCGGGTGAGTATGAATCTTTGAACCTCTTGTGAGGTGGTAAAAGATCAGCATGAGTAGGGGCTATCGATCTCAAAACAGGAGTAGGTGACGATGCTAGAGTAGTAGGGGATCTGCATCTCTTGCGAGATGGTCCAACAGAAAGTGAAGATGAATCCAGTCATCTCTCAGAAGATGAATATGGGGATGACTCTGATGTCGTCAGTGGGTAAGGAGTAGACAATGGTGCAGACCTCCAACGACTAAAAGCCTCGATATAGCATGGAGTCATAACCGGGGGATAAACCAACCTAGATGATGCCACTCTAGTCGATGGTCCTGAATGAGTCTGACCTGATACATCGAACCCTGAAGAATGAACTGGTGATGTATCTGACAATGAATCTGACAATGAATCTGAAGGTGAACCTAAAGAAGTATCTGATAAGGAATCCGAAGATGAACCAGAAGAAGATGAGTCTGAAGTAAAGTCTGGTGAAGAATGACGATCCGGTAAACAATGAGATACACGTCTCCATGCAAGTCTACAAGTAGGAAAAGGTCCAACTCTCTTCCTTATAGTCAACAACTTATGCGGCCCATTAGGATGGGTGCGGTAAGGTTGACCGAAAGGGATAGCCTCCCGGGTCAGATAAGAATCGTTGGCCGTCGACGAATCCCAAGTGAGGCAACAACAGCAGCAATGGGAAACTCAAATGATGGTGCAAATGTGTCATGCGATGATGATCCCTATGGTGAGGATGGCCTAGATGTGACCCTGTCCCTCTACCTCAAAACCATAACTCATGAGACGAAAATGAGACTCATGCTCTCGGCTCTGCTCAACATGCTCGGACTCCTATCGCCTTCGAGTCATCAAAACTAAGAAGGGAGAAACCAATGGAAACCTAGTGCTGGAGTAAGAATTCTTTGATGGCTCAGAAGCAAAGACGAATAATCCACAAATCAAGCACATCGCAGGTGAGGTAACAAAAACGCTCTCAGCTCCGGTGCAAACTTAAAGGATCAGCATGACAATGGAAACCTCAGGGATAAAAGGGATAATGGCAAGAATAGCGCCAAAAAGAATCACTCGTGGGGCATGAGAACCCACACCCTCCTCAAACGAATCTGACAAAATAGAAATAACAGGAGCTGCCATAACCTGCACCAGAAAAAGTTTATATAAATCCCCTTTATATGAAACCATGCAAAGTGCGAGCATGCGATAAATAATATATGCAAAAAATGAAAATGGCAAAATGAATGTATAAAGTAAAATGGCAATTAGATATATAATATAGTACTTATTTATATATATGATATAATATATATATTATATAGATAATATATATATATATGTATAAGTATATTATCTAGATAATATAATTATACTATGTATAATATAAGTATATGTATAAATATATCTATGTATATATATATGTGTAAATGTAAAAATATTATGTTTATATATATATATATGTATATATATATATATGTGTGTATATATATATATATATAATCCGGATCGATTGAGAAGGTTTTTAAAAATGATAGATTTTTAACTTTGATTCAAGTTTTTCAAGTGTAAAACTCATTTTAATCTTCTATACAAAAATGATAGATTTTTATCTTAATGTGTAAAAAATTCGAATCAATGCTAAAAAATCTCTCATTTTTGAAATATAAGTAAAATACTGAATCTTCTATAGAAATTTAAGGAATCATTACCATAAGCTCGATTTTAGCAAGATTTCAGTGATCAAATTTGTTGATTAGCTTTGAGTTCACTATTAAATGATGTTTACTTGGGAATCAAATCAAAAATATGAAACAATTGCTTCAAACGTAGAATTTCTCAATCTTTCTCAAAATAAAAACCTTCTCAACGGAGATTGAGCCTATATATATAAAAAGTAAAATGTATAAATATATAATATATATATAATATATTTATAAATATATATATATTATATATATATATATATATATATATATTTATTATTATATATAATATATGTATGTATTATATATAAAATATATATATATATATATATATATATATATATATATAATATAAATATAATTGCATGTAAAAATATATATATATATATATTATATATATAAGTATATGTATTAGTATATGTATATATATATGTATATATAATATATATATAAGTAAGGTAAGAGCACGTAGGATCACATACTGGTTATAGACCATACCTAGTATAAGCTACCTGGTTCACTATAACCCTGGCTCTGGATACCAATCTGTCACACCCCCAAACGGGGCCTGAACGAAATACGTGTCCAGAGGCGTGACGTCATTGCATACATCGCACAAGATCAAGTGAACGACCACTATAGGGATGTTTGATACAACATAACTCGTTGCTTTGGATAAATCCAAATAAGTCTTACTATATTCATGACATTAATGAAATAGTTTTTAGCGGAAGCTTAAGAAAAATGTAGCGGAATCATGACATGTTTTTAAGACAACGAGTATTTAAGTTTAAAGATAAACATTCTTGAAAGACATCCAGCAATGCATGCAACATCAAATAGCACTTCAAGAACAATCCAGCTAAGCACATGAGAAAACATGCTTAAAACGGTCAACATAAAGTTGGTGAATTCATAAGTTTGAATTGATGTAAGGTTGGACCACAAGATTTTAAAAAGTGATGTGACTATTATAACGAATACAATATCACATGAAAAGTATTTACATTACACTAAGCTCATGACACCGATGCTAAATTAAGAGATACATATAATATGCAAGTGATGATACTGCACTATAGATGTCTAACCAAGACACCCCAAAGAGTTTCCGACATGATATATATCTGTTCGTTCATCGACACAGAAACAAGTAAGTGTTTGCTTACCCGGATAAGGATAATTAGTCCCAAATAGATATATCTATAACATTCACGCTTACTTATCCAATCGGTCGGTCATAAGTAATTAACGGTTCGTGATGGTTTGGGCATGATAGTGGTCTAATCGCTGCTTAGGCAACACGTAAACAAGAAATGATAACTGAAAACACTTGTGTCAAAAGTTTAAAACAAGCAATGTTTCTCACCCTAAAATAGTAAAGTTGAAATCATAGATCATGAGGCTATGAACTCACCTTAGAGCGATGAGCGAAATATAATCACGTAAGAGAAAGATGATACACAATCCTAGCTGTCACCTAAAGGAATGACGCGTCTTAGGACTAAGATATGATATGCGAAACCAAAAGTGAAATACTTATCAACAAGAAGGCAACCCTATGTGTTTGTGTCTTAGTTTGTTTAAGAAAACATGATCGAGTGAAAGTACAAGTTTACATTAAATCCCGACGTTTATTCAAAAGTTACTATTTTTAGAACCCTACGTTTTCATACATCCCAACATCACATAAATAAGTTCTTAACATTTCTAATGACTCTACTTAGTTTACTAGTGTTTCTATATGTTTTGCCAAAGTTTTAAAACCTCAAAAATGTTCGAAAGTGTCCAAAAACCTCATTTAATTTTCCAATCAACAACTATATTTAGTGTTTTGCCAAAAATGTTTCAAACTTCCAACGGCTGTATCTCATTCGTTATGTGTCCGTTTTAGCGTTCTTTATACCGAAACGACCGGGGAATCATATACTATCATAATCTTAGACTTTAACTCTTTAAAACATTTTTAAGTGCCCCTTAGCCTAGGTTTAAGTTTCGGACAACAAGCTTTTATTCGCCAAAACGCAACCAAAAATCATCCAAACTTCGCATTAGTACCTATTCTAGTCCTAATTTTTACCCACCAATATTTCTCCATCAAAACCACAATCAATAATAACCTAATACTATCATTTCTATTGTTGCAACCCTAATGATCACTCATACTCACAACCAAAACCTTTTGTAAATCAAGAACCATAAAACAATACTAGTTTATATTTTAACTTGTTTATTTTTAAAAACCACAATAAGCCTTAACCTTGCATAAGAACCATAAAGAAATCACAAGAGATGTAATAGAACACTCACAAGAAGATGAGTTAAGATTAAAACATAAGATCTAACCAAAACCTTAGATCTATAAAAACCCCAAGATGATCTTACAAAACCCTCTTGAGTTAACAAAACCCTAATCTTCTTGAAATGTTGCAAACTCTCGAAAAAACAATGATCAAACTCTTGGAACACCCTTAGATATAGCTAGAAATGAGATTGGAATGTGTAAATCTTGCTTGAAATCAAAACTATGGAAGTGTTTGTGTGTGTGTTGTTTGCCAAAACCAAAGGGAGGAAAATAAAGAGATGAGAGCTTTTTGAGAGGCTTGGAAATGATCTTGAAACCCCAGTGTGTGATAATGTAAGATATATATAGGACAAGTATAAGGGTTAAGGCTTGGCATGGTTAACGAATTTGTGAACCAAGAACCCTATGGTCCTTATGGTTCGTCCGAAACTAGCCAGGGGGTTCATGGTTTGATCACTAGCTTTTCTAAATAATTTAAGATTCCTTCCTTAATACTTAGTGGAGTTATGGTCTTCACCATGCAAGGTGACAAAGGATGTGTAAGAAGGTGTTGGAAGGGTGGTAGAAGAATGCAAACATGTCCTTATCTTGCATGTGTATGGTTTGAAATTTGAATCAAAGCATGAAGATTCCTTGATAATTAATTAAGTGAGTGTATGTGTGCGTGTGAATTGAGTAGGGGGTGACCACGAAATTTTTGACTTCTAAACCAGACATATACGATAACTAGAGTTTACACGAAAATATTACGGGTTTTCGGGGTTCCGTTTGATCAAAAACGCAAAAAACGTAAATAATACGCTAAACCGTAAAAATAAATAACAGGAGTGATCGCAAACTACGAAACACTTTAAAATGATAAAATATTGCATATAATATCTAGACTAATCAAAATCCAAAGCCGGAACGCGTCCGATGATGTTTTTCAGATTTACGCCGGATAACCTCTCGGTTTTAGGTTAAATTCAAACGTAACGGATAAAATTCAAAATAATGATCGGAATAATTTAAAATATTGACCTGAAATTTATGAGGTGTGACAAATACTGTCTTTAAAATAAGTAGATCTATCTTTATCACGAGGGGAAACATCCATAGAAGCCTCAGGAGATTCATGCGGATGGTCACCCTCCTTATTGGCACCATCCTTATTAACAGGAGGTGTATCGTTCGGTTGATTCGTATCCACCTGATTAGCTTTAGAAACAGGCTTGTAGATGAACTTAGAGTTAGGTTTAGAGAACCTAATTCCTTGAAATTTTGTTTCTTTGGCCGACTGTTTCACACCATTCATGCGTTTGCATTGCATAGCCCCTCATTACCAACATCACGCACACAACCATTCCCTAATGATGAAGTTGGAGCAGCCTTCTTGTCCCTAGAAGGACAAAAATCATCCTCATGATCAAATATTTTACACTTCGTACACCGAGGAGGCCTCCATTCATATTCAACATCAAGCGTTTCCAAAGAATTACCAGATCCATTAGGAAACGGAATAGCAACCACAACTGAGTCCATAATAGCACATTTCGAAGATAACTCCACAAGAACCCGTGCATAGGTATTACGACCCCAAGGATTAAGGCACATATCAATAGTACACACGTCTAACATAAGAGGTCGTCCCAACTATGTAGTGATTACACTTAACCTAATTTCCGAGAACGCTACCACCGGTACATTGTGAACCTTAACCCACACCGGTACCCTTGTAATATCATCCCTTTTCAACTTGGTATTAGCCGACCAAATATTAAGCATAATAGGCATCGATCTAATGAACCTTCAAGAACTTTAACCATACCCTCGTGTGACGAAAACTTGAAAAGGAAGAAGCCATTACAAAGCGCGTTCAAATCCATACTTAGCCCAAGCATTACAGACGTAATTTTCCACAATAGGGAACGTTAGTCGAAGACATTTAAAGCTTTACTTTTGGATCTTGTATGCTACTTTAGCTTCCGCCTAAGGTGTAAGCTCATTTTTATCGAGATCTACATATTCAAATAAATTCAATGCATTAAGTGTTTACATAAAATATTTTTGATACATTTTGAAATCATATACCTCCTGTGTCTTTCTTTTCGAAATATCACCTTTGTATAAGATCTTTAAAAAAATCCGTGAACATTCTTACTAGAATTTTACGAGCTTTCCAAGTTAATTAATTAATGGACTATGCACTACATGTTAGGTCATTATAACGATAAGAAACACAATGAGATTGGGACCATTTTGCATTAGGTCTATCAACATGTACCATGGCCAAATAATGGTCGAACTCATGGGTCTTGTAAGCCTTGCAAATCTTCCAATATATATATTTGAATCTTTCAACATTTATGCTGACATTCATCATCAAATGACAACAACAATAACCATGAAAAGCTTTTGGGTAAACTTTTTTAACAGCCTGGATGATGCTTGGGTGTCGATCGGATATGATCGTCAATTTGAGGTATTCCCTGATGCAAACCTTGAACTGTTCAAGGAAACATGTCCACATAGGGTCGTCCTCACCTTGGCAAATATTGTAAGCGATATGTAATATGTAATATCTATTTGTTACCATCCATACCTACAACTAGAAGATTGACTTCGTGGTAAAAGTCACTTTTTAAGTGAGCACCATCGATAATGATCATTGGTATTAAATGATTCCTAAAACTACGAATATGTGACAACATGAAAAAGATGCCTTTTGTTAGCTTAAAAAACATAAGTTAATTGATGAAATCACATTGTGTAGTCAGTTACCGCAACATTGATGGAAACAAACACCATTTTAAATCTTCCTTAGTTATCAACTTTTATATATGTCATGGTACCGCGGTTTGCCTTTTCTAAGTTGTGACAATAATAAGGCAATTTCTTAAAAGATTCAACAGGGTTACCCCTAAGCATCTTGAACCCCTTATGCAATCCACGATATGCTTGCTTGTAAGAAATATTAACTCCAAAATGAACAACCATGTCCTTTATTATACCTTTGGCGTTATATTCTTAATTTCTATATGCCAGTTGCTCTTTAACCATGTAACCTATTAATGATTTGTTTGCATTTTGACGATGTTGACGGGTTATGGTTTTGGACAAGTGTGAATGTCCTCAAAACTTTTTTATAACAAAACCCTCACTACCCTTATAAGCTTTACAATGTATTTTCCATGAATATTTTTTCACAACATACATTAAGTGTCTCAGAGTTTGTTTTTTAACTTTGAATTCATAACCGTTTAAGAAACATTTTCACTAATTTTAAGGCTGCATCATCTTTTGACTCAATACCAACACCCCAAAAAAGCAAGTTTTGAAGAACCGTTATTTATTGGTTATTTGGGTTTGAATTCAAAAACTAGTGTTGCTAAAAATCTCTTGCATGTGCTTGAGAGTATTTTTTGCGAGTTACTAAAAAGTGTTTCTTTGTTATCACGCTCAACTTCACCAACATCCTTTTCATCACCGCCACCAATGTCTTTTTTTTTTCTCAAACGCATCGGGTTCTTGGTATTTTGTGATTATTTTCTTTTTAAATGAAGCGTGCTTTTAGGTGCGTTTTTAATTATCATGCGCGCTTTTGTAAAAAAGGTATGAATGTATGATGCATGCACACTTTTGACAACATTTTTAAATTAGATTTGTAGATTATTCCACATGTCTTTCATTCAGCGAAAGCGCACGTGTATAGACCATTTTCGTAAATAATATATTTTTGTAAATCAGTACTTTAAAGTGTTCATTTTTTTTTATAAAACAATAAACTGCATCTTGAGGTTGATGTTAGACAAAATACACATCTACCATTTGTGTTTGCACACACTACTAAAAGGAGAAAATTCCCAAAAGGGGTCAAATACATCTTCATGGTCCAAGGTCCGGTCAACTCCGACACCCCTTTCCATTTTGGTCATACTCGACCGCTCGACTATTCTACCTCATTGGATGATTGTCACGTGTCACTTTTCAATACAACTTTTTAGGCCTACCAATTATTGAGCTGACCAACTAAATCATATCAAAGCCCTCAAATAGTTGTAAAATGTCAAAAATACTCTCATGTTATATGTCTTACTCCCTCTGTCTCTAAATAAGTGTCCACTGTTGACTTTCGAAGCCATTATTCTTCAACTTTGACCTTAAATTATTTTGTTTGTGTTATATAATACTTGAAGTAAATCATACAAATGAAAATAGATATAAAACTCAATCTATTCATATATTTTGCATCAAGTATTATATAACACAATCAAAA